>JXCR01014637.1:4659-33297 GCA_002079205.1 Phalaenopsis hybrid cultivar
AAAAAAAAAAAAAAAAAAAAAAAAGAGCAAATTAGGTTTAAGTGTTCAAGTTTTTTTAAAAATTTAAGCTGTTTAATCAAACTATTAATGCGTGCAATTTTAAAATAATCTTGATGTTTTCTTATGTACTCTGTTGAGATTTCTCTCACCATCCTTTTTATTAGAAAATGTGATTGTATGCATTATATATGTAAATATTATAAAAAGCTTGTCTTCGGATGTAAACTTTAATCCCATTTCCAATAATTAAAATTTAACAAAATATGAACAGTCAAAAGTCAAAGTTGTGAAATAAATTAATATATAATATATTTTTTTTTATATTTAGTATGTGCATTAGCTCAACTCAAACGATTTGGTTTACAAATTAGTTAAACAGATTAAATTAATTATGAAATTTAGAAGATTGAACCAACGGAATTATTTTTTAATAGAAGTCAAAATTTACCCTATTAAACTTCTACATTTATATCACCATAAATATATATTAATGTAGGGTTGTAAATGAGCCGAGCTTGAGCGAGCTCGTGTTCGGCTCGTTCGAAATTGTTCGTGTTCGAAATCGACTTGTGAACAGTGTGTTCTTGTTTGGCTCGATTTAAATATTCGTGTTCGTGTTCGCCTCGTGTTTGGCTCGAAATTGGCTCGTTAAAATTAAACTGAAAAAATAGATATTGAGTGTTGGATTCGAACCTGAATCAAATATATGCAAAACAAATCACATAACCACATTATCACAAGAGCAGCTACAATTTAAACTTAGATATAAATATATATAATTTATTATTATATAAATAGTTTGTGTAATATATTTTTATATAAATGATTATATAAATTTTTTTTTTCGAGCTAAAACGAACCGAACACGAGCAAACAAAAAACTGTTCGTGTTCGGCTTGTTTATAATTCGAGCTTTAAAAACTTGTTCGTGTTCGGCTCGTTCGTTAAGTAAACGAGCGAACACAAGCTACTTAACAAGCTGAACACGAGCTATTAGCGAACAACGAACTTTTTTTGACAGCCCCATATTGATGTAACATACCAAATAAAATATTAACATGATAGAATGATCCAGTAATAGGTATAAAGATCGAATTACATGATATGATAGAAAATTTATTAAAATTTTATAATAATACTACTTGCAGCAGATTAGTGCAAACAACTAATCATACATTGGC
This sequence comes from Phalaenopsis hybrid cultivar, assembly GCA_002079205.1. Lineage (NCBI taxonomy): Eukaryota > Viridiplantae > Streptophyta > Magnoliopsida > Asparagales > Orchidaceae > Phalaenopsis > Phalaenopsis hybrid cultivar. Next base: position 5,841 of record JXCR01014637.1, read on the forward strand.
ATAAGATAAAAAATTTAGTCACATAAAGAGTTTTCTGTGCCGTCAGATAAATAACCGCACGCCAAGTGGCACATTCTGCACCCTCTTGCTTGTTTATGGCGCGCCGTACATATTGAAATGGGCTTTTAATAAGCCTGCTTTGCTAGGCCGAAAGCTACAGAGCCCAGGAAAGAATATGCAAGATGCCCATTATGGTGAGAAGAGCTTGATCTGTGGAGGAGGAAACCAAAATTTTATCCTTAACTGAGATCTAGTATTTATTTCTGATTTAGTAGTCACAAGAGCTTAATTTCTCCCAAAAAAAATACATCATAAGCCCAACTCCATTGTCTTATAAATATTATTTTTGTGCTTTGATTAGGATCTAGTAATTTTTTATTTCATATATTAAAAAAATAATTAAGACTACGACTATATTTAATATTATTATTACAATATTAATTGCAATGCTTCCTATAAAAGATTTATTTTCAATATTAAGTGCAAAATAATGCAATTAATTTCCACCTTCAATTTAAGTTCAATAACAAAAAGTGGCCAGCCTGACCAAGTTACTTTTTTTCTAGTACAATTAGACTACACCTTCAAAATGTATAGAATCATGAAAGAAAAATTTTTCCTTAAGATTCTTGGGATATGTAGAAAACAGTCCTTTTTTATTCTCTCCATGCTACTCTATTATCCACTTTTGTTCCATTTATTTATTTCCTCATTTGATTTCATTGCATTGTTACATGATTAACTATTTTATATTGCCCTTCTTTGTCTGAGTTAAATGGCGGGTTATCTCTAGATATTAAAAAAATGCTTTTAAAAAATTAGAATTTATTTGTCAATTTACTTAGTTTAGCATGAATTTTAGTTATCTAATTATATATGAGACAAATTGGTAGCATTATCTCACAGGGAGTAGCCCTAACAAAATCCTAAATTAAGTGATGTAACATCAATTATAGTTAGAGATGCAAGTTTAGTTGGATTAAAGTGTACAAGGTGCCTATGTGTTTTTATTGTTGCTACAAAAAAATTTTAATTTCCTTATTTAGTCATAATTGTTACTAGATTAGGTTTAAATCATTGCACTTGGAGCAAGGCTATGTAATGTGTAACCATTTAGGACATATGAACACATCCTCAAACTATGCAAAAAGTAATGAATTTTACTAACTAATTTTTAATTAGAATGGCTTATTAAATACATTAAAAAAATTTGTTAAATACTTAATCGCTTTACCTGAATCGATTTCATTTTGAAACTTTTAAACATAATTGTTTACGCTCAATGTTTGTTGGTTCTTATGATAATTGTTGGCATACATGTTCGAAGCTGATGAGACCTTTAAACTCCTAATTCCTTTGTTTTTATTTATTTTACATCTAAATTTTTCTTTGTTTTATATTTAAACAAACCAAATCTTTTTTTATAACATCAAAAATACCATTTTATTTTACTTAAAAAAAGTAAAATACACATTTTTTTTTTCATATAGGGAATGTGGAATGCATATAAGAATTGAGGTTTAGGTGTTATATATGTAAATACATGTTATATGAGCGGTATGCATGTAAATCTTCCTAATATTAACTAGCTCCAACTTTTTTTGGACGGAGTTTTCAAAGATTTAAGATAGTTTTGCAATCTTCTTTAAAATTTGTTTTCTCTTGCTCTCCATACGAAAATTGTGTGTAATTAGTCTATAAAAACATTGATATTAAATTATAATATACTAATATTAAATATATAAATGAATTAGTTTTAGTTAATCAAATTTTATTTAAATAATCTATCATATAAATATAAAGCATTTAGCGAGTAACTTAATAAATAACAAATGAGTTTATTGGTGAGCATTAATAAATGTGTTAGTCTTTTCAAATCTGATTAATTTATTATTTGAATTTTAAAAAAGTGATCATAAATTTTATTTACTTATTTGAAGAAACATGATCAAGTATTAATGAGCCAAGTTCAAGTACTTCATCAAGTGCATTAGTTCATTTACAACCCTAATTATAATTTTTATTAGTGTATGACCAAAATATGATCATATTGGACTTATGGGCATTAAGCGACTTTTTAGATTTCTCAACCAAATCCACTAAACTAAGACCAACGAATTGTCAAGTACTAGTTGCCAAATATGAATCACCAAGTGTAGATCTTATGGCAGAGGTACCCCTTCATGAGATAACTCCAAAAGAAGGGTATGATCAAGCATTAAGAGAAGCCAACTTTCTTAGAGGGTAGACTAGCCTTATGGGGATCTCTCAGAATGAGTCAAATAGATTGACAGATAGTGCACTAGGAATAAAAGGTGAAATGTGACACCATCAAAACATAATGCACCGAAAATAATATCATTTACATGCCTCTCATAATAAGACAAAGTAGAACAGTAAGAGATTACTCAATATCTAAATGTAATTATTAATTACATATATTATATATTTATAAAAAAAATCCCCTTATATAAGAAGAGAGTAATGTAATAGAAGATGATCAATGAAATCTCGGAAGAGCCACATAGCACATTTCCCTTTATTCAGCTCACTCTTTCCTCTTTATCTAGCTCTTTCCTTAGGTGTAGATTCACAAATAAATCATGATTCAACAATTATCATTTCAGGATTTATTATATTAATTATGGAGGCAAATTTTGATTAATTTAAATTTGGGTATCATTAAGCTAAACTTTTGTTCAAAAGGTCAGTAATATTGGATTTTTACTACTCAATTTTCTATACATTAAAAAACAATACACAGTAAATTTGTGGAGCAAACTGGCATGCATGGATAACGGCTCCAACCGAACCGGAGCTATAATTCCCCAAAAAGGTCGGACCGGACCGGACGGGATGATTTTTATTACGTCCAGCTATCATGATCAATCCAGCCTACATTCCACGGTCCAAACAAGAGCCTAATCAGCCCATATACGCACGCTATCGGGCAAGCTGCGTATTTTCTATGCCCGAGATTGGGCTCTGCGAACACAAAACCTCCGTAGCCCGTGGATCCAGCCCCGTTCTCGCTCTAATCTGGATATATATATAAACACGATAAATGTGTGGTGCGAGTAAATTTTCTTAAAAATTATAGTTCATCATATATATATATATATATATATATATATATATATATATATATATATATATATATANACATACAGATTTATTTTTTTAAAAAATAATGATGGTAATATTTTTTTATGTAATATTAAAGTTTTGATTTCAGCGTATGCAGTAGGGCTGCCAAAAAAGCTCATTGTTCGCGAACAGTTCGTGTTCGGTTCGTCAATAAGTTTGTGTTCAATTCGTTCGATAAGTAAACGAGACGAAAGTGAACAAATTTTTTTCGTTCGGTTAGTTAAACGGACAAAACACAAACAGTGATACGTTCGTTCATGTTCGAATCGTTATTGTTCGAAATATTTAATAATTTAAAATAATTATATATAAATATTTTATGATATTTTAAAAAATTAAATTTTATAAATAATAATATATAATTAATTAATAATAATAATATATTAATATACCATATTAGTAATATACTAATATAGATACTATATATTTATATAGTATCACTTATATAATTAATATAATATATTATTTATATATATTAGTATTAGGGATGTCAAACTCGCTCGTCGTTCGCGAATATCTCGTGTTCGGCTCGTTCGTTAAGAAACAAGCACGAACAGTTTCGAACACGAGCTTATTTCAAATAAACTAAATTTTACGCCCTTAGTACACAGGACTGTAAATACTAATTTTAGGTGTTAGATATGTAAATACATTAAATAATCCGGACATATGAGCTACAATTTAATAGAAAAATTTACGTGCATACCACACAATTCTCATATATTCATATATTATTCACGCAAAGTTTGATATTCACTAATAACACTTTTGGTGTCATAAATTTATGCATAAAATATATTTTTTATTTTAAAAAATTAATAATGAAGATATATTTTTTAATGTAAGGTTGAAATTTTGATTTGAGTGTATGCATGGGTGTAAATACGAATTTTAGGCGTTGGATATGTAAATACATAAAAAATTGGTGGTATATATGAAAATGCCCCTTTTTTAACTTGTGGCAGAAGACCAAGCCACATTCTCCATCTGTTCAGATCAGGAAATGTCAGTGAATGGCTAGAAATAGAATTTAAGCTGGATAAAATCAATTTATACTGTTCACATTTAATTAATCACACAACTAGTCANGTACGCAGTACTGTAAATATGAATTTTAGGTGTTTGATATCTAAATACATAAAAGTTATGTGGTATATATGTACATGCCCCTTTAAATAATCCGAACATATGAGCTATAATTTAATGGAAAAATTTACGTGCATACCACACAACTCTCATGTATTCATATATCATTCACGCAAAGTTTGATATTCACTAATAACTTTTTTGGTGTCATAAATTTATGCATTTAATAATGAAGATATTTTTTTTAATGTAAGGTTGAATTTTGATTTGAGTGTATGCATGGGTGTAAATACGGAAAAATTATTCCATACGGATCGGAGTCCGCACGTAGCTTGCGTGCGGACTTCGATCCGGACCATAAATCAGGTGATTTACGGTCCTGATGTATTTTGGTGGGCCCCACCTAAAATTTTTTTTTTTTTAAAAATGGAAATAATCCTGACCGTAGGTCACCGTGATCTATGACCAAGATCGAACACCGCATGCAGAGATGCATGCGGTGTCCGCACGCAATAATCACTCATAAATACGAATTTTAGGCATTGAATATGTAAATACATAAAAAATTGGTGGTATATATGAACATGCCCCTTTTTTGACCTGTGGCAGAAGACCAAACCACATTCTCCATCTGTTCAGATCAGGAAATGTCAGTGAATAGCTAGAAATAGAATTTAAGCTGGATAAAATCAATTTATACTGTTCACATTTAATTAATCACACAACTAGTCACTATATATATTTATATATATATTTTTTTTTTGTTTCAAATTACATATGTTTAATTATTAAATAATATATAATTATTGTGCTAAAAATTTTACAATGATAGAAAAGAGTTTAATGACATAGATTGCATGAAAACTCTCATATAGAGGTAAAATAAAAACATATAAAAGACACAAGAATTTATATGAAAACTTCAAAAAATTCATGTGGTTGGACAACAACAGTCGTCTGAGTGGTGATCTTCTATGATGAATACCGGACAACTGGTATAAATTTCATCAAATCTTCATGTTGTCTATGTTTAGTTTAAATTTCTTTTATGTGAAGAATGAGTGGTCTATTTATAATCATATGAGTACAATTTTAATAAATTTAGCTAAAATTTTCAAATAATCTATTGGATAAATCATGTTGAATCTCTTAAATATATAACATTTTTTTAGTATCAAATGATATTGAGCTAATTATGTTTTTCTCATCATGATCAATTGATACTTCAGTTAACATTTTGAAGCTTTGAAATGGACTTTAAGTGCTTAATTAGGCTCATTTGAAGCTATATCTTGTACTTAGAGTTTGTTTGAATTTATTTTGGGTTCATATTTAAATAATACTTGAAAGAGGCACTAATAAAAGTCACTAAAATTAACAAGTAAAAATTATAACTTTCATGTTGTTGTTCTCGTCTTCTATAAACCTTTGTAAACAATTGCTCCACTTTTATTCATCTTGTTCAAATGTTTAAAACGTAGAAATAATATGAAAGCAATATAATGAGTTATCTAAATATAACTCATGTGTAATCACACTATTAAACTACAATGATCCAAGGAAAAAATTACAATATGTATGTCTGTCTATAAGAAATCTTATAATATAGTGATAATTTATATTTATTTATATGTAAATTGATATATATTTATGAGCAATCTGACATTTGTGTATAACCAACTTGATATATTTTTATGAACAATCTGATTTATATTTATAAGTAATATGATATATGCCAATACATACATCAATAACATTTTTTAAATGAATTGACACTAATATTTTATATACATTTATCTTAACTTTACATATACTTTATACTTTATATACTCATATGTCTATGTAAGAATCACCGTAAAAAAACTTAATACACGCTTGGTCGATATTGCCTCATGTTAACGATCACATGTCGCAATTATATAGGGTGGAAATACTATTACCGGTATCTGACCAATTTTATCCCGTCGACACAACAATTAGCAATGTGAACACTACAATTATTTGGGAAGTTAAGATTTATTCTACTTGCCATTGAACATTATTATCCCATCGGTGCGGTGGTCAGTGATATAATCATCACAATTGTCTAGGGTGGAAGAAAAACTCTATGTACGTAGGTACACTATGTTCCATGCTTGCACCACTAAGAGGTGAAATCCTTCTCTAAACATGCACATGCACGTATTCACATATAAGATATTTCATTTTTCATACATACGTTATTCTTAGACGTATTTATGCATCCATTAACATGCACTGTACAACTATTTATTAGACATATTTTTCATATCATTTACATTTTTATCTCATGCATATCTTTTACTTGTATTAAACATATCTTTTCTACATGTCTATCTTACATATAATGTTTATCTAAATATTATTAATCTCACGCACATCTTTCATGCATGTACATCTTTTCCTATGATGTTTATTGTGCATATATGTTCCATCAATATGAAGGATCTGATTGAAAGAGGGCATACATGAAATCAAACATACAATTTGAAATAAAAAATATTACTGAAATTTAGAAATGCATTTACTCACCTCAGCTGCCATGCTAAACTTAATCTTCGACAGTTAGTTGGAGGTTGTAGTGACTTCTAAGTTGAGCTTAATAATCTATGAAACATAATATTTAATTTTTTAAGATTTAAATAATTTTAATTAATCAAATAAATCTTCTTAACTTAGGATTAATTTATCTGAAATTTACAGGGTCGCTTTATAATGAAAGTCCATACTCGCGCCTCGAGTCTGTCGCTTCAAACAAATAACTCGGAATTCACAATTAACTTAGAATTTAAAGATATATTGGCTAATAAAGTAATTTAACCAAAAATATAAATGATTTACTAAAACATACCTTAAGAGGCTTTCTCGGCAACCAATCCTTCTCAAAACATGCCAAATTTATTTTCTATCACCTCCAACTACGCTTCCCTTACGCTGATATCATGCTAGAGCCGTTATGGAAGCTCACAAAAGACTTTCGACATTTCTAACACACAATAGCGCTTCTGATGACTACTGAAAAAGAAAAATACACAGAAAACGAGGCTAAACTCAAGATGAAAGTGTGAGGAAGAAAAGGATTGCCTCAAATGTAGTTAAAAAGAGATTCACACTTTCAAAAATTATCTCGAAGCCCTAAACTGCATCTTGCGGCTCGTAGCTTTGTGCAAGAAAGGAAAAGGGTCAGCAAGGGGGAAGGGTCGGGAGAGAAAATCAGAAACGAGGAGTGGATCGCTGCTTACCAGGTGGCCACTCGACCCTTTTTGGTCACGTCTGCGAGGCGAGCTGCAGTCGAAGCCCCTCCCCAGAGCTTTTGCCGAGCTCGATGGAACCGGAAGGGTGGGTGCGGGAGTGAAACCGACAGGGGAAAAGGGCTATTGGCAGAGGGGAGGAGATTTTGAGAGCTCTGAACTCATTCGGCGCACGAAAGGAATAGAAGAGGTGCAAGTTAGTGGACTGCAATGTTGAGGATTAAGGAAATAATTAAGGTTAATCAAATTAATTAAACTTATAACTTCAACATTTTATATCTCCTAAACCATTCATAATTTACATACAATACTTTATATGGAATTAGTCGATTTTTCGTATCGAATTTTATAAAATTATTTTGATTGCAATCCGAAAAGTACGAAAATTAAGGTACATTTTATGCATCAAAATTTTATCCGAATCTAAAAAATTGTTTATTACAGTTATATTCTTGATATTATAAAAATACTGTTTTGGAGATTAATTGAATAGTTTTATATATAATTTAATTTAGTTTAGCAACTCATCTTTATTGATTTTATCAATACAAGTATAATCATTTGTTAAAACAAACACACAAACAATCTGCAATAAATTAAATATCATTATACACTGAACTCAGCTAATATGTTTGAAAATTTTAACTGATAATACTTTGTTTCAACGAATATAATCTAAGAAAAATTGGATTTCATTATGGGCTAGAAAAATATTTAGTATTATAATAATTATTTTCTTTTAATTCAAATATCTTTTTATCCATTTATCTTAGGCATCCCCTTATAACTAAAAAAAAAAATAATAATGACTAGTATATTTCCCTACCATCAACATAATTGTTTTTCTTAACCATAGTTTAATTACTTTGTAATTATGACTAAGAATAATATGAACAAAAATATGTTCTCTAAAGTTAAATACGCTTCTAAGTGAAGCCCTTTAATTGAAGAATTTAGTGGTTATTTTGATAAATACTAGATGCAGTTATCAACAAACACACTATGATGAAATGACAGTCATATTTTTTCATTTCAGAGAACTTTCTTGATCTCAGATCTATGCATCAATTTATTTAACACATGAACATCTATCATTTTCAAGGGTTAGATAGACTCGCATGCTTCTCTTTTTTGATTTTAAGTGAGATAATATTTAGCTTTGGACTTGATCTACTTTTTTTGGAGCTCTAGATTTCTTATTCTATAATGCTCTTTTGAATATATTCTTACTTGTACATTGTCCTTTATTCGTTTACATCCATCATAGTGGTAAAAAATTAAATTTTTTTTTCTATTTGCGTGCGTTGAGATTATGTCAGATAATTTTTTTCTCTATGATATGTTCAAGGAATTACTTCACTTATAATTAACACCAATGAGAGATTCCATTATCTCGTAACATAAGTGAGCTGATTATGTTTAATATCATGTAAATTATTTTTCATAATAGATATTTTGTTAACCTCCATGGGAGACTAGATTTCTTAAGTCTATTTTCTTAATGATAAACAATTATTTCTTATAAACGTGTGATCACCAGGTAATTAAGAGCATTCCATGATAAATAAATCATGACTTAGGGTGTGTTTGGGGTGGTGGTGCGGCAGCCGCGTGGTGCCTCACCGTAGTTTTTCTTATTTGGAAAAATTATGTTTTGTCTGCATTCTCAAAAAGTTGCAACTGAAAGCTATGATTTTCCACCATAACTAGCTACTTGTGGTGGCTGCTAGAAAGCTGTGATCTGACTATTCCAATTTTTTTTTTTTTGTAATGGCCACAGCAACTTTTTGAACAATATTTTTTTCTTTAACAGTTTCATAACTACTTATTCAAACAACTGTAGCTGCCTCAAACTGACCATTATTCTCATAATTTTCTTAATCTGAATGCATTTTATAATTATTTGCAATATAGGAAAACTAATTTTTGGTAATGCTCAACATTTATAACTTTTACAGAAAAGAATTATTAATTTTTCATAAAAGCATTGCTTTCATGCATAAGTTTTTTTTATTTTTGAGATATCATATTTAACATTGCTATTGATGGATCCCAAGCCCTGACATGAAATGAGGAGGGTTGAATTAGGTAGTTGACGACCAGTATAAAATTTGTTGAAAAATTATGACATGAATTTTTTAAATCCATGTGTAAATGCTAGGGTATCCCCTAAAAGCGACGAGTTGTATGACTTGAATATAGTGAAAAATGTGCAAGGATCGTCACACCAACGCTTGGGTGTAGTGTTTAACAAGAAAGAGTTCCCACATTATGGATTGATGAGGGTAAAGAAGTTAGTTTATGAAACTAATATTATGATATAATCTTGGAATATATGTACTCTCAAATGTAAACTATTTGAATTATTTGATATTATGGTTCATAGGAAGATAAAAATCTCATGTATTTAAGAAACTAAATGTGTTGGAGAAAATGCTAAAGAGATTGATAACTTATATTTTATATTTTGTTCATTAAGTAGGACTCACACTAGAAATAATCCATGTGTAATTATAGATAAGAGTTTTATAGATAATGTTGTAAAAATTAGTAGAATTGGAGATCACAGAATTATAGCCCTTAAGATTGTTGTTGATATTAAGCTTTTAAATTTTATAAGTTCTTAGGCTCCTCAAGTAGGTTTAGATATAAGTTATATAGAAAATTTTTGGAATGACCTACAAGAATTAATACAATTGATACTTATGGAAGAAGGAATTTTTATTGGAAGAGATTTAAATGAACATGTTGGTAGAGAGGTAGAATATTTTAGAAATATTTATGATGGCTATAGTTTTGAAGTGATTAATGAAGAAGGTAAAGACATATTAGATTTTATTTTAGCATATGATTTTGTTATTGCTAATAATTTATTGAAGAAAAATAATAAGCATATTTTTACTTATAAGAATAGATCTAATAAAACACGAATTGAATATTTTCTTATAACAAGAAGATATCACGAGAATGTAAAGATTATAAAGTCATTCAAGTGAGAATTAAAATGCTGAACATTAATTATTAGTTTTGGATTTTAAAATGAAGAGTTGTAAGAAAAAGAATATTAGGAATCATTGTCATAGAATTAGTTGAGGGCACCTAAAAGACACCACATAAATTATTTTTATTAATAAACTTCAAGATTTCAAGATTTGAAATGCACATGAAGAAGCAAATTCTATGAGGGATAAAGTAAAAAAAAATATTATTAAACAAGTGACAAAAGATGTACTGGGAGAATCAAAAGGAAAATTTTCTATAAGTAAAAATAATTGGTGGTGGAATAATAACATGCAAGAAAAGATAAAATATTAGAAGTTGTGTTATGAAAATAAATTAAAAAGTAAGAGCTTAGAGAACTGTAAAATATAGAGTGACCAGTAGAGAGTCCAAGAGAACAATTTGTGATGCCAAAAATTCTACTTTTTGTAATCTTCATAATAGATTATATACTAAAGAGGTAAAAAATATATGTACAAATTAACCAAACAATAGAAAAAGAAAAGTACGAATTTAACTCAATTTTATTAAAGATGAAAGTCAAAAAGTGTTTTTCTTAGAAGAAGATATCCAACATAAGCGGGCGAGCTATTTTGATAAATCATTCAATGATGTTTCTAAAAAGACAATCAACCTTAACGATCTTAATATCTTTGATAATAATAAAATATTTTATTTTTATTGTTGTATTTGTAAAAAAGAGTCGTAGAAGCTTTAATGAAAACTAAATGTGAAAAATCAATAAGATCTGATGATATCTCAATTGAAGTGTGGAAATATTTAAGAGATTTATGAGTTCCTTGACTTACTAAACTCTTTAATTTTATTTTAAGAAAAAAAGATGCTTGAGGAGTGGAGGAAGAGTTTTTTTGTCTTCATTTTACAAAGTAATGGTTATAGAGATGGGGATGTTATTAGTAGAATTCAAGTTGGCTGGTTGAAGTGGAGGAATGTGTTTGGTCTATTGTGTAATAGAAAGAACCGCTTAGTTTGAAAGGAAAACTTTATAAGATGGTGGTGGGACCTGCTTTACTCTATGATGTAGAATGTTGGCCTTTAAAAGAGAAGCATAAAAGAAAGTTAAGTGTTGCCAAGATGAGAATGCTTAGGTGGATGAGTGGCTTGGCGCTTAGAGACAAAATACAAAATAAATATATCTGTGATAGGGTAATTGGTATAGCTCCAGTGGTAGACAAACTTAGAGAGAATCGTCTTAGATGGTTTGGTCACATTAAACGTCGACCATCTAATGATCCGATTAGGAGAGTAGATGTATAGATTCAACTTATGTTCAGAAATGCAGAGGTAAACATAGAAATATTTGGGCATATTGTATAAAATCGATCTTAATTTATTGGAATTAAATAAAGATATGACACTCAATAGGACACAATGGAGAAAAAGGATTCATGTGGCCGACCCCACTTAGTGGGATAAAGGTTTGTTGTTGTTGTCATGTATCATATTTAACACACATTATTTTTATAATAGTTTTAGCTTATTTAGCATAAGAATTAAGTGGGTAAAGAATAATGAGCATAAGAAATATATAAGGGTAGTCATGCACATCCTTAGAGGAAGATTATAAGGTATCATTAGTATATACTAATATGAGTAAAATGAGACATCTTAATTATATACCATGAAAAGCCTTCAACACATAGGTTAAGTATGAGATTGTATTATTTTGAAGCAACCTCAAGATACATATTATTAAAATGCTTTCAATTTTCAATTTATGATGGATTATTTAAAATATTAAATTCAACTCTTATAATGCTTTCTCATATATTCAAAAAAAATGATAGATGAAGATTTTCATTGTAGACAAAGAATTCAATAAAATTAATTGATGAAGATAGCCATTGTAGACATAGAATAAGTGGCATATAAAGTAATCACTTAGAAAGAATCCTTATATTAAAATATTTTATACATAATGATTTTAATTTAGGTCCTTCATAAATCTTTCATTTAATTTTATTCTATCATTCTTATAATACAATGTTTAATCATTAGTGCAGTACTTTTTTTTGTCCCTTCAAACCAAATTTAGATATCAACTTTGAGTTCTATATAAATCATTAAATAAAAAATAAATAATTTATTAATCATTATTAGTGGTTTTTTATTTATTATCTCCTTTTCTTCTATTAATCACTTTTATTTATTTATTGTTATTGGATCCATTATTTTACAAATCTTCATAAAAAAATTAAAAATTGTGATATTAAGAATAACTATAAAAATATTAAATTTATTGGAAAGATAATTATGTGCAGCGAATTAAAATATTTCCACTTCTTATGCATCATTGATATATAAATATTTTTTTATATTTTATAAGAAAAAACTCATAATAATATTTAAACTAAATTNATTTTTATATAAATGATTATATAATTTTTTTTTAATTTCGAGCTAAAACGAGCCGAACACGAGCGAACAAAGAGCTGTTCGTGTTTGGCTTGTTTATAATTTGAGTTTTAAAAATTTGTTCGTGTTCGGCTCATTCGTTAAGTAAACGAGCCGAACGAGCCGAGCACGAGCTACTTAACAATCTGAACACGAGCTGTTAGCGAACAATGATCTTTTTTTGGACAGCCCCCTATTGACGTAACATACCAAATAATATATTAACATGATAGAATGATCCAGTAATAGGTATAAAGATCGAATTACAAGATATGTTAGAAAATTTATTAAAATTTTCTAATAATACTACTTGCAGCAGGATCGTGCAAACAACTAATCATACATTGGCATACGATAAAAAATTTAGTCACATAAAGAGTTTTCTGTGCCGTCAGATAAATAACTGCACGCCATGTGGCACATTCTGCACCCTCTTGCTTGTTTATGGCGCGCCGTACATATTGAAATGGGCTTTTAATAAGCCTGCTTTGCTAGGCCGAAAGCTACACAGCCCAGGAAAGAATATGCAAGATGCCCTTTATGGTGAGAAGAGCTTGATCTGTGGAGGAAACCAAAATTTTATCCTTAACTGAGATCTCGTATTTATTTCTGACTAGTCACAAGAGCTTAATTTCTCCCAAAAAAATACATCATAAGCCCAACTCCATTGTCTTATAAATATTATTTTTGTGCTTTAATTAGGATCTAGTAATTTTTTATTTCATATATTAAAAAAATAATTAAGACTACGACTATATTTAATATTATTATTACAATATTAATTGCAATGCTTCCAATAAAAGATTTATTTTCAATATTAAGGGCAAAATAATGCACTTAGCTGCTATCTTTGATACGTTACCAACAAATTATCATAATCAAGCACGAATCTCGATGTAATATTTTGAGCACGAACATTCTAACTTCGATTACGAGTCATCCGGAACTCCGATTTCAGCAAAATTATAGTCAAACTAATCGGCTCGATGAAACGGACCTAATGATATAAAAGTTAGTCCAATCATAGTCAAATCAAGCCCAGATCAAGTTATTAAACCGTTACTGGAGGATTTCCGGAGGCATTTGAAAGGTCAAAAGAATGTCAAATCTAGCGAGTTTATAGTCGAATCAAGCATCTCGAAAAGACGAATCCAACGAGCCCAAGATTGCTCAATTCCGACATCGTTAAGGAACTCAAATGTACATCAAGCGTCATCTGATCAAGGGAAGCTCTCCGGACCGTCCGACCAAAATGGTTCATATTCCTGCATTAATTGCCCTCAAAACACTATAAATAGAGCCTCACCCCTCACATGAAAGAGAAAGAGGCTTAAGAGAGAACTTGAGGCTTTGAGAATGAGTTCAAGTCCACGATCATCCTCAACATCGTCGATAGCCGTCGACCACCACTGACCGTCGACAACGACCGTAGACCTCTGTCGACCACTGCCGGCCACCGTTAAATGCCGCTAATCACGCTGACATCTGTCAACCACGGCTTACTAGACGTCATCAGTCGACATTGTAACGTGAAAAGCTAATAACCATTTCCCGCTTGTGGGACAAGGGATATCTGTAATCATCAACTTATAGTGGATTTTACAACTGGGCGAGGCCCCGTGGTTTTTCTATTTTACGGGTTTTCCACGTAAAAACTTCTGGTGTGATCATAGCTCAATTCATTTTTATCTGAGTGTGTGCTGAATCCTCGTGCAATGCTAAGACGATAATCAATTACTCTACCGCCATGAATTTTCTAGCACGCATAAATCTTTAATTTAAGTTCAATAACATATAAAGTGGCCAGCCTAACCAAATTACTTTTTTCCTTGTACAGTTAGACTGCACCTTTAAAATGTATAGAATCATGAAAGGAAATTTTTTCCTTAAGATTCTTAAGATATGTAGACAACAGTTTTTTTTTATTCTCTCCATGCTACTCTATTATCCACTTTTGTTCCGTTTATTTATTTCCTCATTTGATTTCATTGCATTGCTACATGATTAACTATTTTATATTGCCCTTCTCTATCTGGGTTAAATGGCGGGTTATCTCTAGATATTAAAAAAATGCTTTTAAAAAATAAGAATTTATTTGTCAATTTACTTAGTTTAGCATGAATTTTAGCCATCTAATTATATATGAGACAAATTGGTAGGATTATCTCACAGAGAGTAGCCCAAACAAAATCCTAAATTAAGTGATGTAACATCAATTATAGTTAGAGATGCAAGTTTAGTTGGATTAAGGTGTACAAGGTGCATATGTGTTCTTATTGTTGCTGCAAAAAAATTTTAATTTCCTTATTTAGTCATAATTGTTACTAGATTAGGTTTAAATCATTGCACTTGGAGCAAGGCTATGTAATGTGTAACCATTTAGGGCATATGAACACATCCTCAAACTATGCAAAAAGTGATGGATTTTTGCTAACTAGTTTTTTAATTAGAATGGCTTATTAAATACATTAAAAAAAGATGTGTTAAATATTTAATCGCTTTACCTGAATCGATTTCATTTTGAAGCTATTAAACATAATTGTTTACACTCAATGTTTGTTGGTTCTTATGATAATTGTTGGCATACATGTTTGAAGCTGATGAGACCTTTAAACTTAATATTGAGGGTCATTTCTATACATAACTCCTATTTCCTTTGTTTTTATTTATTTTACATCTAAATTTTTCTTTGTTTTATATTTAAACAAACCAAATCTTTTTTTATAACATCAAAAATACCATTTTATTTTACTTAAAAAGAGTAAAATACACATTTTTTTTTCATATAGGGGATGTGGAATGCATATAAGAATTGAGGTTTAGGTGTTATATATGTAAATACATACTATATGAGCGGTATGCCTGTAAATCTTCCTAATATTAACTAGCTCCAACTTTTTGTGGACGGAATTTTCGAAGATTTGAGATAGTTTTGCAATCTTCTTTAAAATTTGTTTTCTCTTGCTCTCCATACGAAAATTGTGTGTAATTAGTCTATAAAAATATTGATATTAAATCATAATATACTATTATTAATTTTTAGTTAATTAAATTTTATTGAAATAATCTATCATATAAATATAAAGCATTTAGCGAGTAACTTAATAAATAACAAATGAGTTTATTGGTGAGCATTAATAAATGTGTTAGTTTTTTCAAATTTGATTCATTTATTATTTGAATTTTAAAAAAGTGATCACAAATTTTATTTACTTATTTGAAGAAACATGATCAAGTATTAATGAGCCAAGTTCAAGTACTTCATCAAGTGCATTAGTTCATTTACAACCCTAATTATAATTTTTATTAGTGTATGACCAAAATATGATCATATTGGACTTATGGGCATTAAGCGACTTTTTATATTTCTCAACCAAATCCACTAAACTAAGACCAACGAATTGTCAAGTACTAGTTGTCAAATATGAATCACCAAGTGTAGATCTTATGGCAGAGGTACCCTTCCATGAGATAACTCCAAAAGAAGGGTCTGATCAAGCATTAAGAGAAGCCAACTTTCTTAGAGGTTAGACTTGCCTTATGGGGATCTCTCAGAATGAGTCAAATAGATTGACAGATAATGAACTAGGAATAAAAGGTGAAATGTGACACCATCAAAAGATAATGCACCAAAAATAATATCATTTACATGCCCTTCATAATAAGACAAATTAGAACAACAGGAGATTAATCAATATCTAAATGTAATTATTAATTAGATATATTATATATATTAAAAAAACTCCCTTATATAAGAAGAGAGTAATGTAATAGAGGATGATCAATGAAATCTCGGAAGAGCCACATAGCACATTTCCCTTTATTCAGCTCACTCTTTCCTCTTTATCTAGCTCTTTCCTTAAGTATAAATTCACAAATAAATCATGATTCAACAATTTTCTATACATTAAAAAACAATACACAGTAAATTTGTGGAGCAAACTGGCATGGATGGATAACGGCTCCAACCGAACCGGAGCTATAATTCCCCAAAAAGGTCGGACCGGACCGGACGGGATGATTTTTATTACGTCCAGCTATCATGATCAATCTAGCCTACATTCCACGGTCCAAACAAGAGCCTAATCAGCCCATATACGCACGCTATCGGGCCAGCAGCGTATTTTCTATGCCCGAGATTGGGCTTTGCGAACACAAAACCTCCGTAGCCCGTGGATCCAGCCGGTACTCGCTCTAATCTGGACAGATGAACTATTATTTTTAAGAAAATTTACACGCATACCACACAATTCTCGTGTTTATATAGATATTATAACACTTTTTTGTCATAAATTTTATGAATAAACATATAAATTTATTTTTAAAAAAATAATGATGGTAATATTTTTTTTTATGTAATATTAAAATTTTGATTTCAGCATACGCAGCAGGGCTGTCAAAAAAGTTTGTTGTTCGCGAACAGTTCATGCTCATTTCTTCAATGAGTTCGTGTTCAATTCGTTCGATAAGTAAACGAGACGAACGTGAACAAGTTTTTTTCGTTCGGTTAGTTAAACAGACCAAACACGAATAATGATGCATTCATTCATGTTCGAATCGTTATTGTTCAAAATATTAAATAATTTAAAATAATTCTATAAAAAAATTATGATATTTAAAAAAAATTAAATTTTATAAATAAAAATATATAATAAATTAATAATAATAATATATTAATATACTATATTAGTAATATACTAATATAAATATTCNATTGTGCTAAAAATTTTACAATGATAGAAAATAGTTTAATGACATAGATTGCATGAAAAATCTCATATAGAGGTAAAATAAAAACATATAAGAGACACAATAATTTATATGAAAAATTCAAAAAATTCATGTGGTTGGACAACAATCAGTCAGCCCGAGTGGTGATCTTCTATGATGAATACCAGACAACTGGTCTAAATTTCATCAGATCTTCATGTTGTCTACCTTTAGTTTAAATTTCTTTTATGTAAAGAATGAGTGGTCTATTTATAATCATATGAGTACAATTTTAATAAATTTAGCTAAAATTTTCAAATAATCTATTGGATGATTCAGGTTGAATCTCTTAATTATATACCTTTTTTTAGTATTAAATGATATTGAGCTAATTATGTTTTTCTCATCATGATCAATTGATACTTCACTTAACATTTTGAAGTTTCGAAATAGACTTTAAGTGCTTAATTAGGCTCATTTGAAGCTATATCTCATACTTGAAGTTTTTTTGAATTCATTTTGGGTTCATATTTAAATAATACTTGAAAGAGGCATTAAATAAAAGTCACTATTAACAAGTAAAGATTATACCTTTCATGTTGTTGTTCTAGTCTTCTGTAAACCTTTGTAAACACTTGCTCCGCTTTTATTCATCTTGTTCAAATGTTTAAAACGTAGAAATAATATGAAAGCAACATAATGAGTTATCTAAATATAACTCATGAGTAATCACACTGTTAAACTACAATAATCCAAGGAAAAATTACAATATGTATGTCTGTCTATAAGAAATCTTATAATATAGTGATATTTCATATTTATTTATATGCAATTTGATATATATTTATAAGCAATCTGACATATATGTATAACCAACCTGAGATATTTTTATGAACAATCTGATTTATATTTATAAGTAATATGATATATGCCAATACATACATCAATAACATTTTTTAAATGAACTGGAACTAATATTTTATATGCATTTATCTTAACTTTACATATACTTTATACTTTATATACTCATATGCCTCTGTAAGAATCACTATAAAAAATCTTAATACACGCTTGGCCGTTGTTGCCCCATCAGCTCTCATTGGTATAACGGTTAACAATCTAAATATAGCAATTATCTGGGGTGGAAATACTATTGCCTGTAGCTGACCAATTTTATCCCATCAACACAACAATTAGCAATGTAAATACTATAATTATTTGGGAAGTTAAGATTTATTCTACTTGCCATTGAACATTATTATCCCATCAGTGCGGTGGTCAGTGATCTAATCATCACAATTGTTTAGGGTGGAAGAAAAACTCTATGTGCGTGGGTACACTATGTTCCATGCCTGCACCACTAGGAGGTGAAATTCTTCTCTAAACATGCACATGCACATATTCACATATCAGATATTTAATTTTTCATACATACATTATTGTTAGATGTCTTTATGCATATACTAACATGCACTGTACAACTAGTTATCAGACATATTTTTCATATCATTTACATTTCTATCTCATGCATATCTCCTACTTATATCTATTTCATGCATATCTCTTACTTATATTAAGCATATCTTTTCTACATGTCTATCTTACATATAATGTCTATATAAATATTATTAATCTCACGCACTTCTTTCATGCATGTACATCTTTTCCTATTATGTTTATTGTGCATATCTGTTCTATCAATGAAGGATCTGATTGAAAGAGGGCATACATGAAGTCAAACATATAATTTGAAATAAAAAATATTACTGAAATTTAGAAATGCAATTACTCACCTCAGCTGCCACGCTAAACTTAAACTTCAACAGTTAGTTGGAGATTGTAGTGACTTCTAAGTTGAGCTTAATAACCTATGAAACATAATATTTAAATTTTTAAGATTTAAATAATTTTAATTAATCAAATTAATCTTCTTAACTTAGGATTAATTTACCTGAAATTTACAGGGTCACTTTATAATGAAAGTCCATACTCTCGCCTTGAGTCTGTTGCTCCAAACAAATAACTTGGAATTCACAATTAACTTAGAATTTAAAGATATATTGGCTAATAAAGTAATTTAACCAAAAATAAAAATGATTTACTAAAACATACCTTAAGAGGTTTTCTCAGCAACCAATCCTTCTCAAAAGATGCCAAATTTATTTTCTATCTCCTCCAACTACGCTTCCCTTAACGCTGATATCATGCTAGAACCCTTATGGAAGCTCACAAAAAACTTTCGACCTTTCTAACACACAATGAGCGCTTCTGACGACTACCAAAAAGGAAAAAGACACAGAAAATGAGGCAAAACTCAAGATGAAAGTGTGAGGAAGAAAAGGATTGCCTCAAATGTCATTAAAAAGAGATTCACACTTTCAAAAATTATCTCAAAGCCCTAAATGGCATCTTGTGGCTCGTAGTTTTGTGCAAGAAAGGAAAAGGGTCAGCGAGGGGGAAGGGTCGGGAGAGAAAATTAGAAACGAGGAGTGGATCGCTGCTTACCAGGTGGCCGCTCGACCCTTTTTGGTCACGTTTGTGAGGCGAGCTGCGGTCGAAGCCACTCCCAGAGCTTTTGCCGAGCTCGATGGAACGGGAAGGGAGGGTGCGGGAGTAAAACCAAGAGGGGAAAAGGGCTATTGGCAGAGGGGAGGAGATTTTGAGAGCTCTGAGCTCATTCGGCGCACGAAAGGAATAAAAGAGGTGTAAGTCAGTGGACTGCAATGTTGAGGATTAAGAAAATAATTAAGATTAATCAAATTAATTAAACTTATAACTTCAACATTTTATATCTCCTAAACCATTCATAATTTACATACAATACTTTATATGGAATTAGTCGATTTTTTGTATCGAATTTTATAAAATTGTTTCGATTGAAATCCGAAAAGTACAAAAATTGAGGTACATTTTATGCATCAAAATTTTATCCCAATCTAAAAAATTGTTTATTACAGTTATATTCTAGATATTATAAAAATACTGTTTAGGAGATTAATTGAATAGTTTTATATATAATTTAAACTAGTTTAGCAACTCATCTTTATTGATTTTATCAATACATGTATAATCATTTGTTAAAACAAACACACAAACAATCTGCAATAAATTAAATATCATTATACACTGAACTTAGCTAATACGTTTGAAAATTTTAACTGATAATACTTTGTTTCAATGAATATAATCTAAGAAAAATTGGATTTCATTATAAGCTAGAAAAATATTTAGTATTATAGTAATTATTTTCTTTTAATTCAAATATCTTTTTATGCATTTATCTTAGGCATCCCCTTCTAACTAGTATATTTCCCTACCATCAACATAATCGTTTTTCTTAACCATAGTTTAATTACTTTGTAATTATGACTAAGAATAATAAGAACAAAAATATGTTCTCTAAAGTTAAATACGCTTCTAAGTGAAGCCCTTTAAATGAAGAATTTAGTGGTTATTCTGATAAATACTAGATGCAGTTATCAACAAACACACTTCATTTCAGAGAACTTTCTTGATCTCAGATCTATGCATCAATTTATTTAACACATGAACATGTATCATTTTCAAGGGTTAGATAGACTCACATGCTTCTCTTTTTTGATTTTAAGTGAGATAATATTTAGCTTTGAACTTGATTTTCTTTTTTTGGAGCTCTAGATTTCTTATTCTATAATGCTCTTTTGAATATATTCTTACTTATACATTGTCCTTTATTCGTTTACATCCATCATAGTGGTAATAAATTAAATTTTTTTTTCTATTTGCGTGCGTTGAGATTATGTCAGATAATTTTTTTCTCTATGATATGTTCAAAGAATTACTTCTCTTATAATTGACACCAATGAGAGATTCCATTATCTGGTAACATAAGTGAGCTAATTATGTTTAATATCATGTAAATTATTTTTCATAATAGATATTTTCTTAACCTCCATGGGAGACTAGATTTCTTAAGTATATTTTCTTAATAATAAACAATTATTTCTTATAAACGTGTGATCACCAGGTAATTAAGAGCATTCCATGATAAATAAATCATGACTTAGGGTGTGTTTGGGGTGGTGGTGCGGCAGCCGTGTGGTGTCTCACCGTAGTTTTTCTTATTTACTAAAATTACGTTTTGTCTGCATTATCAAAAAACTGCAACTGAAAGCTATGATTTTCCACCAGACCTGGCTGCTTGCGGTGGCTGCTATAAAGCTGTGGTCAGATTATTTAAGAAAATAATAATTTTGTAATGGCCACAACAACTTTTTGAACAATATTTTTTTCTTTAACTGTTTCATAACTACTTATTCAAACAACTGTAGCTGCCTCAAACTGACCATTATTCTCATAATTTTCTTAATCTGAATGCATTTTATAATTATTTGCAATATAGACAAGCTAATTTTTGGTAATGCTCAACATTTATAATATTTCCAGAAAAGAATTATCAATTTTTCATAAAAGCGTTGCTTTCATGCATAAGTTTTTTTTTATTTTTGAGATATCATATTTAACATTGCTATTGATGGATCCCAAGCCCCAACATGAAATGTGGAGGTTTGAATTAGGTAGTTGACAGCCAGTGTAAAATTAGTTGAAAAATTATAACATGAATTTTTAAAATCAATGTGTAAATGGTAAGATATCCCTTGAATTAGGCAGTATCACTTGAATATAGTGAAAAATGTGGGAACCCTTTCTAGTGTTTAACAAGAAAGGGTTCCCACATTATGGATTGATGAGGGTACTGAAGTTAGTCTATGAAACTAATATTATGATATAATCTTGGAATATAGATACTCTCAAAGTTAAACTATTTGAATTAGTTGATATTATGGTTCATAGGAAGGTAAAAATTTTATGCATTCAAGAAACTAATTGGGTTGGAGAAAATGCTAAGGGGATTGATAACTTATATTTAATATTTTTGTCATTAAGTAAGACTTACACTAGAAATAATGCAAGTGTAATTATAGATAAGAGTTTTATAGATAATGTTGTAAAAATTAGTAGAAGTAGACATCACAGAATTATAGCCCTTAAGGTTGTTGTTGGTACTAAGCCTTTTAATTTTATAAATTCTTAGGCTCCTCAAGTAGGTTTAGATATAAGTTATAAAGAAAACTTATGGAATGACCTACAAGAATTAATACAAATGATACTTATGGAATAAGGAATCTTTATTGGAAGAGA
Source organism: Phalaenopsis hybrid cultivar (assembly GCA_002079205.1). Lineage (NCBI taxonomy): Eukaryota > Viridiplantae > Streptophyta > Magnoliopsida > Asparagales > Orchidaceae > Phalaenopsis > Phalaenopsis hybrid cultivar. Next base: position 28,649 of record JXCR01014637.1, read on the forward strand.
TTTAAATGAACATGTTGGTTGAGAGGTAGAATATTTTAGAAATATTTATGTTGGCTATAGTTTTAATGTGATTAATGAAGAAGGTAAAGACATATTAGATTTTATTTTAACATATAATTTTGTTATTGCTAATAATTTATTGAAGAAAAATAATAAGCATATTTTTACTTATAAGTATTGACCTAATATAATACAAATTGATTATTTTCTTATAACAAGAAGATATCATCGAGAATGTAAGGATTATAAGGTCATTCAAGTGAAAATTAAAATGCTCAACATTAATTATTAGTTTTTGATTTTAAGATGAAGAGTTGTAAGAAAAAGAATATTAGGAATCATTGTCATAGAATTAGTTGAGGGCACCTAAAAGACACCAAATAAATTATTTTTATTAATAAACTTCAAGATTTCAAGATTTGGAATGTTCATGAAGAAGCAAATTCTATGAGGGATAAAGTAAAAAAATATTATTAAACAAGTGACAAAAGAAGTACTTCGAGAATCAAAAGGAAAATTTTCTATAAATAAAAAAAATTGGTGGTGGAATAATAAAGTCCAAGAAAACATAAAATATTAGAAGTTGTGTTATGAAAATAAATTAAAATGTAAGAGCTTAGAGAACTGTAAAATATAGAGTGACCGGTAGAGAGTCTAAGAGAACAATTTGTTATACCAAAAATTCTACTTTTGGTAATCTTCATAATAAATTATATACTAAATAGGTAAAAAATATGTACAAATTAACCAAACAAATAGAAAAGAAAAGTAAGAATTTAACTCCAGTTTATTAAAGATGAAAATCAAAAACTGTTTTTCTTAGAAGAAGATATCCAACATAAGCAGGCAAGTTATTTTGATAAACCATTCAATGAAGTTTTTGAAAATACAATCGATCTTAGTGATCTTAATATCTTTGATAATAGTAAAATATTATATTTTTATTGTCGTATTTGTAAAAAAGAGTCGTAGAAGCTTAAAGAAAACTAAAGGTGAAAAATCAATAAGATCTGATGATATCTCAATTGAAGTGTGGAAATATTTAAGAGATTTATGAGTTCCTTGGCTTACTAAACTCTTTAATTTTATTTTAAGAACTAAAAAGATGCTTGAAGAGTGGAGGAAGAGTATTTTTGTCTTCATTTTTAAGAGTAAAGGGGATGTGCAAAAGTGTGAAAATTATAGAGAAAATAAGTTGATATGTCATGCTTTAAGATTATGGGAGAGGGTAATTGAACATATGTTAAGATGTATTACAAGGATTTCTAATAATCAGTTTGGATTTCTATCAGACAGGTCTACTATAGAAGCTAAACATTTATTGAGAGTTTGATGGAGAAGTATAGAGAAACTAAGTAGGATCTGTATATAATTTTTATTGGTTTAGAAAAAGCTTATTATAATGTTCCAAGAGAAATTCTTTGGAGAGTTCTGGAGAAGATAGATGTTGATATAACTTATATTCAATTCATCAAAGATATGTATACTATAGTTGTTATTTGTATTCAAACAGAAGGAATATTGACCTAATATTTTCTTATTTCAGTTGGATTTCATTTGGGATCGGCTTTAAGCACATATCTTTTTGCTTTAGTTATGGATGCTCTTACAGAAATTTGTAGGAGGATGTAACTTGGTGCATACTTTTCACTGAAGATATCCTTCTTGTGGATTAAATAAATGAAAGAGTTCAGGAAAAATTTAAATTATGGAGGTCTACATTGGATTCAAGAAGCTTTCATTTGAGTAGAACTAAAATTGAAGAAATGGAATGTAATTTTAGTAATAGTAGATCTAATGGTAGAATTGTAATTATGGATGATCAAATCATTAAAATTTGTGAAAGTTTTAAACATCTCGGGTTTATTGTTCAAAGTAATGGTTATATAGATGGGGATGTTATTAGTAGAATTCAAGTTGGTAGGCTGAAGTAGAGGAATGTGTTTGGTCTATTGTGTAATAGAAAGAACCGCTTAGTTTGAAAAGAAAATTTTATAAGATAGTGGTGGGACCTGCTTTACTCTATGATGTAGAATGTTGGCCTTTAAAAGAGAAGCATAAAATAAAGTTAAGTGTTGCCAAGATGAGAATGCTTAGGTGGATGAGTGGCTTGACGCTTATAAACAAAATAAAAAATAAATATATCTGTGATAGGGTAATTGGTGTAGCTCTAGTGGTAGACAAACTTAGAGAGAATCGTCTTAGATGGTTTGGTCACATTAAACGTCGACCATCTAATGATCCGATTAGGAGAGTAGATGTATAGATTCAACTTATGTTCAGAAATGCAGAGGTAAACATAGAAATACTCGGGCATATTATATAAAAACGATCTTAATTTATTGGAATTAAACAAAGATATGACACTCAATAGGACACAATGGAGAAAAAGGATTCATGTGGCTGACCCCACTTAGTGGGATAAAAGTTTGTTGTTGTTGTTGTGCATCATATTTAACACTCATTATTTTTATAATATTTTTAGCTTATTTAGCATAAGAATTATGTGGGTAAAGAATAATGAGCATAAGAAATATATAAGGGTAGTCATGCACATCCTTAGAGGAAGATTATAAGGTATCATTAGTATATACTAATATGTGTAAAATGAAACATCTTAATTATTTGCCATGAAAAACCTTCAACACATAGGTCAAGTATAAGATTGTATTATTTTGAAGCAACCTCAAGATACATATTATTAAAATGCTTTCAATTTTCAATTTATGATGGATTACTTAAAATATTAAATTCAACTCTTATAATGCTTTCTCATATATTCATAAAAAAAAATGATAGATGAAGATTTTCATTGTAGACAAAGAATTGAATAAAATAAATTGATGAAGATAGCCATTGTAGACATAGAATAAGTGGCATATAAAGTAATCACTTAGAAAAAATCCTTATATTAAAATATTTTATACTTAATGATTTTAATTTAGGTTGCTTCATAAATTTTTCATTTAATTTTTATTCTATCATTCTTATAATACAATGTTTAATCATTAGTGCAGTACTTTTTTTTTGGTCCCCTCAAACCTAATTTAGATATCAACTTTGAGTTCTATACAAATTATTAAATAAAAAATAAATAAATTATTAATCATTATTAGTGGTTTTTTATTTATTATCTCCAGTTCTTCTATTAACCACTTTTATTTATTTATTGTTATTGGATCCATTATTTTACAGATCTTCATAAAAAAATTAAAAATAGTGATATTAAGAATAAAAATAGAAATATTTAATTTATTGGAAAGATAATTATGTGCAGCGAATTAAAATATTTCCACTTCTAATGCATCATTGATATATAAATATTTTTTTATATTTTATAAGAAAAAACTCATAATAATATTTAAACTAAATTTTTTGATTCGATATATATATATATATATATATATATATATATATAGATAGACATAGAGATAAAGCNTATATATATATATAGATAGGCATAGAGATAAAGCGGTATGTATGTAAATCTTCAAATATATAAGTTTAATGTTGGTTCTAATTTAATGGATTGAAGAACAAATTGAAAGAAAATGAGGCTAGACTTTTGGGAATTCTCTTTGTATTATTTTGAAGGAAGAAATGATACAAGTTTTGAAGTATGTGTTTTATATTACAGCACAACACCCAATTTATACTAACCAATGCATACCGAAAATAAGAAAGGAAAACATACACAATAAAGACATAGAGAATTGTAGGCATTAAGTGTCATCAATTCACGTCTATTTTAAGAACTATATTTATTCCACTAATTGTGCAATCCATTAATGTCTATTATAAGACCACTAATTAAGTAATCAATTCATGCCTATTTTAAGACCTATATTTATTCCACTAATTGAGTAATCAATTCAAGATTAGCTCACATTCAACACAATTTGAATTTGACAGTTAACTATTGCAAACTTATTTACAAATGCATTTGCATGCATTCCTATTATTGTCTAAATGTCCTATAAGTAAGTTGATTTTAGCTTATAAGAAAATTTGAGGTTCTGACATTCACGTGAGTTCTAATTAGCTAAATGTTATAACATTCAACTTAATCATGCAATACCTACAATATTTTAAATACTTGTGTTTCAGTACTCTTTCTTATGACTTTTTTTCATATTTTTCTCACATATTTGATTCTTCTGATAATTATTAGAACTTTGAAAATATTTTCTGTTCAGTTTTTTTGTACTCTCTTAATTCTTAAGATTTATTTAGGAAAAAGGAAACACTATCAAATATCTCATATTACTCTTCAAATTTCAGTTGATATCAGAATGTTTTTAAATTTTTGCTCCTCTCATGCTTCTCATATAGAATAAGGTTTTCTGAACAAGAACAGTACAAAATTGTTCACAAAGCTTCCTTCATCAATTTAAGATAAAAGATATATGCTTTCTAGATTTTCATTGTTTGTGTTTCTCATTTATGTGGCTATCGTGATCCAGAACAGATTTTTATCAAAGAAAAGCATGAAAACTTATCCTCAGTTGCAGCCTTAAGAAAAGAAAAACTAACTTTTTTTTATATGGAGATTAAAAGAAAAAAATTCAGGGGAGATAAGAAAGACTATTTTGGCTTATAGCTCTCTACTTTCTGTCTTTTCAGAAAGCTGCAACAACTAACTCTTTTAT
>JXCR01014637.1:33314-56019 GCA_002079205.1 Phalaenopsis hybrid cultivar
GCTCCATTTAACAAGAGAGTCATATGTTTTAAATCAATCAAATCAACTAAATAATACCATATTAAACATTTTTTCAAAGTCCAAGTTTTGAAAATAAAATAACTTATATCTAATATCTACTAAGTTGGAATCATTATTTTAATAGATTTTTCTCTTTAATTAAGAAAAATGTTTTATAAAAAAAGTTATCTTTTTCATTGCTAAAATAATAAAATTAATTTTACCATTTAAAAAATTATTTTTTGCATGAATTTTATTGATAATTTATATTATATAATATACTATGCTAATATTTGAAAACACAACACAAAACTAAGGTTTAGAAGACACAGATTTCACAAAAATTATCAACTCTTTGCCGAGCTTTAAATATAGCTTAATTTAATTATTATGTTATAGTCTTGTAAAAAAAATATCATTTAAGTGGAAACTTTCTTTTTTAAAAAGGTTTTTGTGTTATTTATTCTCTCTAGAGTTTAGTTCCAAAATCTAATGAAATAAGATTCATATTTATGATTAAAGATGTATGTGGGAATGCATATAATTGGCATCTATAAGAGTGTTATAGCCTAAAATAGAAGTGGAGTTGCAAGATACAACAGATGTACACGTGTTTGCGTGCATGTTAGATATCAACCATACGAAAGGTGCATGCATATAGAGTGCTACTGTTACAAGGTTTAATGGTGCTGCACATCGATCAATGCGAAGAGGAACTTAGTGTTTAGGCATGCAATTGTGCGCACGTATAATTGCAAGCATGTTGATTTGCATCATTGCATGTGTGTGCATAGGCTTGCCGATGCAAACACCTTAGTGTGATTGCAAAATTTGATTAGTTTTGGCTTGATGATGTTGTAAGGGCTATTTTCACCTTCCATATCCTTTCTTACTTGAAGTACATTTAAATTTTTTTATTAAAATATCTACGAAAAGTACCATAAATTTATTAAATTTTATTTATTTAAATAATAATTTGAAGGCATTGATGATGATTTTATCACAACACTCGACATGAAATCTATAACCATCATCATCATTAGCCAACTTTAAAAACCGCGGGTTATGCTAATCCTCAAACTCGTAGGCATTTTTTGATATCCAACTTTAAAATTCATAGTTTGTGCTAGCTATAAAATAGATAAGCTTTATTGTTTTTTCTATCCAACATTGAAATACACATGTTATCTTGCTCTGAAATTCATAGACATCACTATCTTTAGCTAACTTTGAAAACCATAAGTTCGCGCTTGCCTTGAATTTTATCCATTGGTATCATTAAGTTTAGTGAACTTAAAATTAACTCGAAAGTTGTGTCAGCATTATCCATAGGCATTCTTATCTTTTGTCAATTTTGAAACTCATCAGCCATGCCAGTCTTGAAACTAAGAAATATCACACTACAACTTATTACCCATGGTCGAATACCATCAGTAACAATATATATACATTAGGTAATATTTTTATAGATGGTCTTGCTACTATTTATTCAACGTAGCAAAAAAACTAGCCCGTAATAAAATTATATATAGTATTATCGATGGTTTATATATACCGACAGTTATCCAATGTATATTAATCATCGTTGTTCATCCAAAACCATACCATGTGCAGTCATAGTTTGAATGTCGGCAATATAACTGACGTGTATATCCGTAGGAAAGTGTCACACTTCTGTCGATAAAGTATAAGATAACCGTCGGCTAACAGCGACAAATTACCAACGGTTGTATTCGTCGAAAAATTGTAGCACACTGTTTAAACATCGTTTGTTCAAAAGACCATAGAAAAATCGTCGACACATAATCAAAGAGCCATAAAATCATCAATAAGTCGTCAAAAATAAGTAGCATCTAAAAAAACATAAAGTCCCCCTTCAACACTATAATTTAGACAACTGCAATCGTAACAGTACAATCTACGCACAACATAATAGAGAAATGAAACTGATTAATGCAGAAACCATATACAAAAATAAAAAAAATGATTACATTAAATTAAATGAATTGAACAATTGTTCAATAAAAATATTGTTCTCAGTCAATAAATTGTTTAACATAAACAAATATAAGAAAATAACCACTAATCATCCTCTCCCCTCCTCTCCTCATCATTGTCCTCTTCACAAACTTCACGATAAGTACACAGACTTCACGATGATACTCATTCATGGGAAGAGGTCTTGAATTGTGAATAATCGACTACAACATTGCTGAATCACAAGTTCTGTCAAAGGGACAAGGGGTTTGCAAAGATGGAGTTGATTGAGGCACTTACACTCCAACATGACAGATCTAAGAATAAAAGGAATAATTCAGCAAAGAAAGGTGGTAGCAATAACACTTATCAAAAACAAGGTAAGCCTCGTAAGTGCAGTCTTGATAAAAATCAATGTGCTTTCTTTTTAGAAACTTGTCATTGGAAGAAAGATTGTCCGAAGCTAAAGAAGAAGAGAAATGAAGTTACATCTGATGCGAAAGCCAATTACATTGTGGAAATATGTGAAGAGGCAAATTCAAATGTATCATTATCTGCAGTTTCTTACAGTTTTTTTACAGATGATTCATATTGAATTCTGGATATATGTGCTATCTATCAATTTGTCCTCATTGAAGGTGGTTCTGTATGTTAAGAAGCTCGATATTTGTGCAGCAACTATGGAAAATGATCATACTTGTCATACTATTGGTGTAGGGAGTATCTTTATCAGAATGCATGATAGTACTATGAGGGAGCTGACAAATGTTAAACATGTTTCAGATATCAAAAAAAATTTGTTGTTAGTTGAAGCTTTAGAGTTCAAGGGCTACAAGATAGTTTTTAAGGTAGGAGTTCCGATGATATGCGTGGAGCACTGATTTTTATAAAGGGAGTTCGTCATTATAGTCTTTACTATCTTCAGGGTAATAAAGTGACTGGAACAGCAGTTGTTGCTGATGATTTTTTTGACGCCACTACGTTGATACAAATGCTGCTAGCTTATGCTGTATAGGCTTCACTTCATGTTTTAGTAAAATAGGGATTGATTAAAGGAGCGAGTACCTACAAGCTTGATTTCTATGAACATTGTGTATTTGAAAAGAAGACACGTGTATCTTTTTGGACTGTCATCTATAGTGAAAAAGGTATTTTAGAGTATGTTCATATATATATTTGGGGCCCAACGAAGACATCATTATTCAGCAGATGGAGATACTTTATCTCTTTTATTGATAATTACCACATTTAGGTTTTGATGTATACTATAAAGCACAAATGAGAAATGTTTAAGATTTTAATAACTTGAAATAAGTGGCTTGAGACTTAAACTGATAAAAAGATTAAGTATATCAGATCAGACAGTGAGGGTGAATACACTTTGGATGCATTCTTGCAAGAATGCCAGAGAGCTGGGATGGAGCAACAATTCACTATTTGAGAGATAACATGATAGATTAGGGTGGCAGAGAAGATAAATCAGACTTTAGTAGATAAAGTTCAGTGTATGTTATGTAATGTTGGGTAGGATAGAGTTTATTGAGTTGAGGCCATAGAGTATCCCTTTTACTTGGTGAGCCATCTACAATTATTAGGAAGAAAACTCCAAACAAGATGTTGACGAGCTATTCTGCCAAAGATTATGAGGACATGAGAGTGTTTATGTGTTTAGTTTACTTCAACATACAGAAAGCTAAACAAGTACCACAAACAAATAAGACAATCTTTTTTGGCTTCAAACATGAAGTCAAGGGCTTCAACTATATGATCAATCGGAAAAGAAGTTTTTTATTAGCAGGGATGTTACATTCAACGAGGTACCTTGTTAAAAACTCAAAGTAGGTGAAAAGTTGTACAAGGAACACAGACATGCAACAGAAGTTGGAGTTTGATCTAACTTGATTAGTTCCATATCGTCAAATACCTAATTCAGTTGCAACTCAAGAGATATCCGTTGAAAGTGCTTAGGGGAAAGTGAAAGAAGATGTTGAGTATGAGAGACTTGCTCAAAAATCTATTGCTAGGAGAAAGACAGGAGCCAAAATATCTCAAAACCAGCTTGGTTGAGGGATCACATTGCATTTGCACTTTTAGCCACATAAAATAAATTTCTTGTCACTACAAAGAAGAGATGTAGAGCCAAGACCGTGATCTTTGAAAAGCTGCAATGGATGAAGTGATGGAGTCTCTTCGGAAGAATGGTACTTGAATGTTTATGAAGCTTCCTCCAGATAGAAAATCCATCGGGTGTATGCAATGAAAGAAGGAACTCATGGAATTGATGTGTGGTACAATACAAGATTAGTGGAAAAAGGTTTTGCCTAATGATAAGAGATCGATTATGAGGAGGTGTTGCTCTTAGTGGTCAAGCATCCCTCAACCCGTATTCTCTTAATACTTGTAGAACAATACGGTCTGATCTTGGAATAACTCAATGTGAAGTCTACATTCATACATGAGAAATTGCAAGATGGGTTATACATGTTGCAACTGCCTGGATATGAAGTATTAAAAGACTTGGTTTGCAAATTGGACAAGTCTTTGCATGGGTTGAAGCAGTCGCCCTGATAATGACATAAGAAACTTGATCAGTTTATGAGGGGACAAAACATTAGGAACAACATAATCATTGTACATATTTCAAGAAGTTGGCCAACTGTGAGCTCATTTACCTGCTTTAATGTGTTCATGAAATTTTGATATCATCTACTAATCAAATTGAGGCCGATATAATGGAGAATCAGCTGTTTGAATATTTCAAAATGAAGGAGTTGGGTGAAACTCAAAAAATTCTTGGCATTGAGATTCATATGGACAAAATAACATAAATGTTTTACTTTAGCAAGGAGCTTATGTTTGAAATGTGCTAAAGAAATTTGGGGCTGATGAGTTGAACATGGAGATGGGTTTACATATTAAATTTCACTTTAATTCATATTAGTATCCAAAATATGAAAAGAAAAGGAAATATATATGATCGGTTCCTTATGTTAATGCAGTGGGCAATCTGATATATGTCATGATTTGCACTAGACCATGTATGATCCATGAAAGAAACGTTGGAAAACTGTGAAGAGTATTTTGAGGAATCTAAATGGTACAGTTGAAGTTAGCCTGGTGTTTGAGAGGCAATTATCTATTGCAGATTTATGTGTAGGCTATGCTTATTCAAGCTATGCAGGTCATATGGATAGAGAGAGATCTATGATGAGCTTTTTGTTCAAATTGACAGATGGTCAAATTAGTTGGAGATCTGTTTTTCAGTCTACTGTTATTTTATCTACTACGGAGGCTAAGTACATGACAGTCACGAAGGAAATGATGAAAGCGATATGGATGCAGAGCTTATTGGATGACTTGAGAGTTGATCAGGAGTTTCTGATGGAATTCTAAGACAATCGGAGTGCAATATTCTTGGTCACAAATCTAGTTCATCATACTTGTACCAAGCACATTGACGTGAGGTACCAGTTTGTTCGGGTTATAATTGATGACGATGAGGTTCTGCTGAAGATGATAAATATGAAGAAGAATTCAATGAATATGCTCATGAAGGTACTACCAGTCCATATGTTCACCCACTATAGAAGCTTGATAAACTTTCGAGCTTAGGACTGATTGCCAAGACGGAAATTTTGAAGAACTACGTTAAGCTTGATCCATTAAGGAGGGGGGTATGTAGGTAACCATCTTAGTGCAGTTGAATTGGAGTTTGGAGTTCATTTGGTTATCTCTTACTTACCTAGAAGTAAGAGATGAGGTGGTGATTGTTGTATTTATGTATTTTATTGTAAGCAGGGTTAATTTTATCTTTTGACTTTATTTACTTGTATGTCTTAATCCTTCTCTATAAAAGAGACAAACAAATGGCTAGTTATCCTAACAGTAACGATGGACAAACACATGCATTTTTGTCGGGCACCAAAATACTTAATTTGACCCATAAACACAGGTTGCAGTCTTCACTTGCTTGTTAAGGAAACCGTAGGTGGTTCACACAACTCGTTATAGCACCAAGTGCAGAAATGGCTTCGGTAATTATATATTCTCCATAAGGAAAGAAAAAATTTGCACAATTTTCTTGGGCTAAATAAATTTTGGGTTTCTGATCGTTCACATTTACTTATAAAAGAACTATTACTATTCTAACCAAGCATGTTACTAGTTCATTATAACTCAATAGGGGGGAAAGCAATTTTATGTCTTATGTTAAGAAAATAAATCAGATAATACAATGTTATAAATTGAAAAAAAACATTAAAAAAAGCTGTTTATTTAAAAAGCTAGAAAGAACTTGAGTACGCAGGTCTATTTCAGGAAAATAAAAAGCAAATAACGATAGTAATCATAATTATCAAAAATAAGGAAGGTACATTTTGCAAATAACATGAAGGAGAAAGAAGATGAGTAAGGACGAAGTCTTTGTCAAACAGTCCAATCGAACGAGGATAAATCCATAACCCTTTAAATAGTGGGATCAAATCAACTGGAGGCTGCAATAGCTTATCCAATCTTCTGACGTCGCGGTGGCCCATCCATGTCCTTATTAGATGTATTATATGTGACAAGACATTGATTTTACTCATTTAGTAAAAAAAAAAAAAAATGTATAGCACAAAATTGATCAAAATATTATCTTTTTGACTGATCTTAATTTCTTCAGCATAAATTCCAGAGAAAATATTGTGTATGTCTGCAGACGATACACACTATATCCACTGACATAGTGTATGAATTACACCATACAATGTAAATAATGATACTGTGCGATCCATGTCATCAATCATATGTCTATCACTCATAATCTTTCTTCCAAACCCTCTACTCTTTAATGTCACTTGAAAGAAAAAATATGAGGTCCGAATATAACGCACCAATCAAATACATGTCAAGTCCCTAAACATCACGTGCTCTCGCAAAGGGTGCAGATAATGGCGATGGTGACATTAGTGCTTGGCTAAGGAGGCAAAGGAATGAGCGATTATTGGGTGCGGAGGGCGCACATAGAGCTGTGTGCGCCCTCCGATCGCAGCAGCGCATTGTGGTTGTATAACAGTACTGTCATTGTCATACAACCGCGATGCGCAGCTACGATCAGAAGGCGCAAGCAGAGCTGCATGCGTGGCATGTAAAAATAGTTGGACATGTGAGGACCGTAGAAAACAAGCAGGAAGGCTCAACAGACATAAAAGGAGAAGAGTACGGCTGGCTTGCTCTCTGAACAGCAGTCAGTACGCTTGTTATTAGCCCGTTTTCTAAATAAAGAGATAAATAAGAGAGATTTCAGCTTTCAGGATTATACAATTTTTACAAGTGAGGGAGAAAGGGAGGAGGTGGTCATTTTAAGGAGCTATGTTGCAAAGGACACAGCTAGGGGCTAGCTAGAGGTAAACTAAAATAATTGTACCTGAGAATTGACGCATGAGACGGATGCGCGTCCGGATGACAGTGAAATATACGATAGAGGACAATAGTAATAATACACCATTTTTTGTCAATTGGAACAGTCTTGTTAGAATTTATTTATGAGACAATTTTTAAATTGATCTCTCAAATTTTTTTGTGGAGAAAATTTATTACCAAAATTTTAATTCTTTTATCTTTAATTTGGGTTTTGTTTATTTATTCTAATGGTTTATCATGCTTAATTCTAACAGCTAATATCCAAACTTTGGTTTAAGAAGATTACGCATTTAACCAAGAAGGATGAGAAGATCAAACTCAATAAATTAGATTTTGGGTTTTTGGAAGATGCAACTTCGAGACTATCTGCGCGAAAGAAGTTGATCCACTAACCACTAAAAGCAAAATTTCAACCAATGTACCAGGAAGAGTGGGAGTTGATAGATAGATAAGTCCAGAGGTTCATTAGTCCCCTTAATATTAATGTCATCTTAGGCTTCCTGGTCAAGAGGACAATAATTGTCATCATGAAGGTGCTCTCTAATTTCTATGAAAAGTTGTGCAGTCAATAAGGAACATATTCTGTGTAAATCTTTTCAATCTCATGATGTTAGAAGAAGCTTTTATCAAAGAGTTCAACTCAATTATAAGGATTTAGGATTTAGGGTTTATGTGCGGCATATTTAATTAATTAAGTGGGTGAGTGCTTTATCTCTAATTATAAGGATTTGAGCTTAAGGTGTAGCTCATATGTATGTATGTAAGTTAATTAAAATTCAATCAAATAACATTTGAACATTGTGAATGTCAAGTAGGATGACGAGATCTATGTCTTGAGTTTCTTCTCATTGTTTATGAGAGATGGATGGCGTGATAACAACAGTAAGTAGTTCCAGTGGATCATTCACATTAATGTTAAACTACATAAAGGATCTTATTCTTAGCGAGGATATCAGATATCACAAAATGGTGAAAGTATGTTTTCTTCTATTTCAAATATTGGTAAGAGAAATATTACTCAAAATATTAACAAAAATAATTGAAGCGCATATGTCAAAATTTCATGGCAAGTCACAATAAAAGTAAGTGCTAAGACTATCTAGTATATTGGAAAGCATGTTTACATAACAAAAAATGCAAAAAAATGAAGCATAAATAAGGCTAGAACCTAAATGAAAAGGCAATGATTTTTGTAGTGAAAGCTGTTCATATGCATTGATACTTAATGGAAACAGTCAAATTGAGATATAAATATTAGACTCTAGCATATCAGTGTATTATCTTATATAAAAATCTAAAGAGAAATTAATAAACATGAAGTTATAATAAAATTATTTTTTGTTCATGGTGAGGTCTTAAATATTATGAGCATTAATTGCAAACGTCTTCGCTTGTAGGTTGAATAAAGTTAGGCATATCCTTGGCTTAAGAAAAAATATGATCTTCATCGAGCAACTAATAATAGAAAGGTTCTTAGACACTTAAAATGATGATACTTCAAAATTGACAAAAGGTGCATTGATGATTGATTGAGACAAAAAAAAAAATTCTTTCCATTACAATCATCATAAAAAATAGTATAAATAGACATTAGTATAAGATAAAATTCAAATATATATTAAAAACTACAACATATGGGTGATAAAGACATAAAGGCTCTCTACTCTAAAATTAAACCTTAAATTTAAAATTTTATTGAATTCATATTGGTGATAAATGTGTTTTGGAAAAACGAACACTACAGGAGATGCTAAGATTAGCTTCTGATATTTGCATCGAATTTTTCTAACCAAAATTGTAGGATCAGATTTACGGTAGTAAAATGACGAAAAATAAATATTGTTATTTATGACAACTTTTGCGTCAAATTTACATCCAACAATTCAATGAAAAAAGTATTTTGAAAATAACGAAACTTAAAGCGGAGTTGCGATGGAGTTTGCATCAAATTTGCATTGAATAAAGCAATGCAAAAATTTTATTTAAAAGCGTCAACTACATCGGACGCAAGGAGGACTAGAAATTGGATGCAAATAATAGTCTTCCGCGTTACTTAATTGCGTCAAAAATATCTGATGCAAATGAAACAAAAATTAGATGCAAAAGTTCTAAAACACAAATCACGCAAGTCTATCCTTATTTTTCTTTTTTGCGCCTCTCAGTGTTCTCGAAATCCTTGCGCCACTCAGTGTTCTGAAGCCCGCACTCTCCTCTCTATCGCTTTCGGTTTTGCTCAAAACCATCGCCCGCCTTCGTCAACGAACATTCGGGATACGGTCTCCATTAGAGCTAGTTGGGAAGGCAATGATTGTGTGTCTTACAGAGACCACTAAAACTCCCGTATATCTCATCCATCTGCTCCACTCCAATCAAAAAACATTGAGGGAGGAAATTATATTTGCACCAATCTTTTTTAGTTTAACTTCTGAAAAGTAAAGTGGACCTTTCATAAATAATGTTTAGGTGCTAGGTATGCATAGGTAATGTTGTGTGCATGTTAAAATTGAAGTTTAAGTCTTATGTATCTATGTATGTATGTATGTGTATGTATGTGTATATATATATATATATATATATATATATATATATATATATATATATATATATATATATATATATATATATATATATATATATATATATATATATATATATATATATATATNTATATATATATATATATATATATATATATATATATATATATATATATATATATTGGGTGGTATATATAAAAATATTCATGGATAGGTAATGCGGTATGTATTTAAAAATTGAAGAATGAATTTTTGGTGTTAGGTATGTATATACGTAGGAATTGAGTGGTATGTATGAATATCTTCATAAAAATTGAAGTTTATAGGTTAGGTACGTATATACATGTGAATTGAGTGGTATGTACTTACTTATTAGTAGAATTCATGTTGGTTGGTTAAAGTGAAGCAATATATGCATCGAGTCTTATTAGAATTGATAGTGATATCGAAGGGGATGTTATTACTAAAATTCACATTGGTTGGTTGAAGTGGAGAAATGCATTGATCAAATCTATTGTTCAAAGTGATGGTGATATAGATGTGGATGCCATTATTAGAATTGAAATTGGTAGGTTAAATTAAAGGAATGCATCGACTGGGTCAAATGTTCGAAGTAATGGTGATATAGATGGGGATGTAGTTAGTAGAATTCAAGTTGGTTAATTGAAGTAGAGGAGTGCATCGAGTCTTGTTCAAAGTGATGGTGATATAGATGGGGATGTAGTTAGTAGACTTCAAGTTGGTCAATTGAAGTAGGGGAGTGCAACGAGTCTTGTTCAAAGTGATGGTGATATAGATGGGGATGTTATTATTAGAATTCAAGTTGGTTATTTGAAGTAGAAGAATGCATTAGGTCTATTGTTTAAAAAATAAACCACTTCAAAAAAGTGTCTTAAATATGGTTGACCAAGCAATGTCGACTTCTTACTGTAAGTATCAACAAATTTTTATTTTACATAGTAATTTTATTGATTTGTAAAGCTACATCTATGCCGCTAATGAATATTCATCATTTGAGAGATTGAATGTATAACATATTATATACAGGATGAAAATGACTGACAGATGAGTTCTTGAATGGTGTTGAGGAATTCGTGCAGGTTGCATCACAACTGCTCATTTATCGTTCAAATGGTAAGTTTTGGTGTCCTTGTACAAAACACAAAAATCAAGCCTATCTGCAACTTGAAGAAGTTAAATCATTACCACAAGGGATTCAAATTAAATTATTGGTACTGGGATGCACATTGTGAGCAAGAACCAATAATTCGGAACGATCAAGGTGCCTCACCAAGCTATGTGCCTCTATCAAAAGAATATGATCCTGACACATATGAAGAAATGATTCATGATGATCAATAAGCTCATTTTGTTGAGAGTTTTATACATAAAAGTGAAACACCAAACAACGAATCACAACAGTTGTATGACATACTAAACGTTGCACAACAACGTTTATAGGATTATTATACTACACAAAAGAACTTATCAGTAGCGCTACTAATGTTGTGCATTAAATCTGATTTTAACATGCCCAGAGAAGCATTCGATCAAGTGACAACATTATTGAAAGAGACCAACTCTACATGGAATTTATTGTCAGATGACTTGTATAAAACTAAAAAGTTAGTTTTAAAGTTATTTCTACAATGTAAGTAGATCAATTATTGTATTAAAAACAACATGATATATTACAAGGCCAATGCAACAAGACGATTTACTGATTTTGTAGTTTGAATAGATTCAAACAAATGGGAAGAAATAGTAAAAAAAAAAAATATTTCGTACAAGCGCCTCTTATATTTTCTACTCATACCTCGACAACAAAGATTCTTCACTTCCATGCATACAACCCTCACATGACTTGGCATAGTATTGGATCTGTTGATGGTAACTCGATGAGTCGTCCATCACATGATGAGGCTTGAAGACATTTTGAACCTACATACCCAAACTTTGCAGCTGAAACACGAAATATTAGACTGGGGTTATGTGTGGATGGCTTCACCTCGTACAGTCATGTTGCAACCTTGTACTCATGTAGGTCAGTAATCATCATGCTATATAATTTATCCACTAATATATGCATGACTGTGTCATTCTTACTTCTAATGTTGATCATACGACGTCCACATAATCCCAAGAAAAAAATTGGCGAGTACGTATAACGTTTTATTGAAGAGCTTCAAATGTTACGGGAAACGGTTGTGCTTGCATAAAACATCACTACGAAACAAAATTTTCAACTCAGAGTGACACTTTTGTGGACAATTAGTGATTTCATGGCCTATGAGATGCTAGTTGGTTGAAGCACAACTAGAAAATTGACTTGTCTTGGCGCATAGATATGTCAAAAGCATTTATTCTGAAACATGGAAGGAAAAATAGTTGGTTTGACTTCCATTGAAAATATATTCACCATGATCACCCATTTAGATAAAACGAAGATGCATTCATCAAAAACATGGTTGAGAGGTCAAGTTCAACCACTAATATTACTGGAGTCAAAATATTACAGATGATCAGTGAAGTACCAACAATTGTTGATAGATGAGAATTAGCTTTAACTCATCTTTCTAATTTTCGTGCCACACACAATTGGACTAAGAAAAGTATATTTTAGGATTTTGTCCTCTGGAAGACTAATCTAGTTAGACATAATCTTGATAGTATGCATATTAAGAATTTTTTTTTATAAGATCTTCAATATTGTGATGGATATCAATGATAAAATAAAGGATAATGTGAAAGCTAGAATGAACCTAAAAGAGTGTTGCAAAAGGAGAACCTTAGAACTTCAAGAGATAAATGCATGTAAATTAATAAAACCCAAATTTGCATACTATCTTACACATGATCAATGAGAACAATATTTGAGTAGGTGAATTCTTTGAAGTTTTCCAACAATTGTGTCTCAAATTTGAGCCGTTGTTTTCACTTGGGAATGGGTAAGGTGTTTGGCATGAGGATTCATGACTGTCATATAGTTTTCAGTGTTTATTATCAATTGCATTACTTGTTTTGCCTAAGTTGATACTTAATCCCTTTATTGAAGTAAGCATATTCTTCAGAGAGTTGTGTTGAGAGACTCTGAATGATGACTCGCTGAGAAAACTTGATGCGAGTATTTTCTTATTATTATGTAAGCTCAAATGGATATTTTCTCTTGGTTTCTTTGACTCTGTGGAGCATCTGCCTATACATCTATGTCATAAAGTTATATATTAGGAGGTCCGTTGTAGTACAGATGGATGTATCCATTCTAGAAGTATTTCCTTCTGCATGTTTCTTATAATTGTGAGTTGCATTTTATTTCAAACTAAAATAACACCATAATCAATATAAATTATCTCTGTGATGTAGATTTTTCTAAATAAAATTAAAAAAAATGGTAATAAATAAAGCACATACAGAGGGATCATCTATGAAGCATACTTGTTGCAAGCGACAATTATTTGAGCTCCTATTATTTTGAGTAATAACATCACATAGGTTGTACTATAGGTGATTGCCTTTGAAACTAGAATTATTTATGTTTCAAATATTATAGTAGTCATCGGCTAGGCATGGTACACAATATTTAAGAGATAAAGAGATTTAGACAGCTGCATTGCATGTCCTAATGAATTATGACAATTTCAGTTATTTATACAGCAAGATTCATGGTGCCCTAACTCAATACTATCATTTATTATTGAAAAAGTTGTATATATACTAATGAAAATGATGTCAACAGATTATTTATCGATAAATTGAACATACAAGATGAATCTCTGATAAGAAAGAAAGTTGAATCGAAATTTTTGAGATGGTTTGAATTATACATACTTAGAATCAACTCTTATAATTACATGTGCATAATCTAACTGTCATGTTTGAAGTTAGTCAAATAGTAACTTTGAAGTTATTATAGGTCCACAATAGAAGCAATGAAAGATCTTTTCTTAGAGCCTAATTGCAATATTACTACATGATAGATAATTGATGTAAATGGTTATAGATTCTATATGTGTTTCTGATGTGAAAGGAAGAAAACATATAATTGTGGTGTCGCTTTTAAGGAAAACAAGCACACAAATAGCAAGATTAGCTATTGCAACATACTTGACAAAGTCATTCAATTAAAATAACTAGTTAGTGCTTGTTGCACTTTATACTTATTCAACTGTCAGTTATTCAATCCTATTCTAAATCGAGGAGCCTGAACACCTACTCTTTATAATATCATCAAAGTCAAAATGAGCAGAAGATATGAGAAATTTGATCCATTTTTTCTGGCACGTTAAGCTACCAAAGCTTATTACCTTTGATGCCCTGATAGAGCAAGGGATCAAGTTGATTGAGTCGTGTTTATGAAGAATAAACCAAGAAAAACTATTAAGCTGATTAGTACTATAGAACTAGTTCACCAAGATGAAGATTTATCGAACTTCCACATTCAGGGCAGAACAAAAAATGAAGTGTTCGCACTAGAGGACATCACAGAAATTTTTGAAAAGGTTCCTATGGTTAATGATGATGAGGAGACTGAAGAAGATATGAGTTCCTCTAATTAAACTTAATAATAATGATATGTAATTTTGGATTAGTTTTTACTACTACTTTTCTTCTTTTATTTTTGTTTTTTTAGTTTTAGACATAGCTGCTACTTATGTCTTACTTTTTCTATTTTTGTTGCACATTACTTTATTTTTGCTACCAGTACTAATGTCCTTCCTTTGTTTACAGATGATCAGAGACCCTGTGTTAAGGGAACATTAGAGACCACCTATAGGAGCAGGATGAGGGGGAATTTTTTTTTCCACTGTGTCTTCCACACCTCCTCCTTCGCTTGCTACTGCCACACCTCCTATGACACTTGCTCCCCCACATTGCTTCCCCGCTTGCTCGTTCACCTGCTCCTACTGCTGCTTCTGACAAACCTACTCCATCACCTGTGCCGACTACTGCTCCCACCCACACACTCACTCCCCACGTGGACCAGTGCAAGCCCCACGACACACTTTCTCCTCCGCCTCTTGAGGCTAACCCATTGACTCTTGCACCTCTAAGAGTACATTTACTACCAGAGGGTGATTTGTAAGTTATTTCTAACATTATATTATGTTTGTTCTTCATTTTATATGTTTTTTGTAACTAATTTTTTTGTTAAGGAGGTTCATTTCCACAAGTTTCATATCACATGCATTACACAGATTATTCGGAGCAGGTACATTGAGTTGTTTCTCTCTTGGAAGCAAATCCCAGCAGCCTCTCAAGACTTATGGTTTAGGGAGCTTAAGATATGATCATGTAATTTGAATCACAATTACAAATTTGATTTACATTGTTATAATAGCACATGAATTATTTTTTACATTGCAAAGGTCCTTCACCCGACTTTTAGAGCACCGCCACCAGATCTGCCAGATCTTCGAGATTCAAAGTAAGCATCAACTTGGTGACATGCTCACTATAGCTCGCCACAAGGGTGAACGACCCACCTAGATTGGGGAGGAACTCTAGAGTCAATTGTCTGCAGCCTAGGCCTCTACTACTTATGAGAGAAAGAGGGAGACAAACAGGGGGAACCGGGCGACGAAGTGTGCCAGGAGAGTTGTACTCCATATTGGAGGATCAGTCCCCCATATGGAGAACTACGAAAGGCTGGTAAGCTTCTTTTAAATATTTAAAAATTCAATGTTCGATGTAAATATGTGACGCTAACCAATTGTATATGCTATACATGTCAAGGAGTTTAAGCTTGGGCCCTTTATGGTGGAGCTACACGCCCGAAGTCATCGGAGCCCGTAGACACAAAATTGGGGCTTGGATCATTCTTGACGGGTTTCAGTAAGTAAAAAAAAAGAAATATTTTAATTCTTACAATTCAAAGTTCTAATTAAACATTTATTTTAATTTTGCAGAAAGAGTTTGAGCAACTCCGGGAGAGACACCTGACCACTTAGCCTGAGACTTCCGCTAGTAGCAGTGGTAATCAGTTTATCACTATGCAGTCTGAGTTTGAACTTTGGACTCAGGAGACAGGGAAGAAGAAAATGAGGGTTTATGACCTTAGTGTGAATTGAAAGGCAAAACCTTCGAGACTGTGATCTTTTGTGGTCTCATGCTGAGTTTCCCAAGCTCCTCATAGCTAGACCAGGATGTGAAAGCCAGGCAGGTCGAACCGATGAATGAAGAGATCTATCAGTTGCGTGCACATATGCTAGAAGGCCAACATAGAGTCGAGGACTCTGTAACTAGCATGACAGAGACTTTAGCAGATTACCTGGGCAAAGAACCAATGACAGTCGTAGAGGAGGAGGAGGAGGATAGAGATTAGTCATTACTTTCTTTATTTCTTTTATTTATTTTTAGCATTACTTTGAACATTAACTCTGGATTTTTTTGGTTTGTTTTGTTTTTGTTTTTTGGAAAACTTTGTTACATTCTATGACTTTGCACTATTGATATTTACATGAGCTATAATCTTAATGTTGATTATCGGTGGTTGTATAAAATATTGTTGAGTTGTGACTTCAATGTATCGTGCAAGTTGTGGAATTAAATGTAAATGCTTTTTACATTCTTTTTTTTGTATTATATGTTTGCATCTGATTTGTGTCGGATTTGCATCCATTAATCTAACGGTAAAATGATAAATTTTTATTTGTCATTCTTCGATATTTTTTTACGCTAATCCGAAGCTAATTTTAATGTCCGATTTTTTCGAAGCAAATTCAGAGGCACACATAGCCTCATTCATAATCGACACAGACTTGACGCAAACAAGTTGCAAAAAATTGCAGCGGATTATTTCAACGCCAAATAGATGAAAATTATATTACAAACCCATGTTTTACCCACGAAAAAATTCAAACAAAATCGACAATAACCCTCAAATACTGTCAGATTTGCCTCCGATTTGCATCTTATATGTCTGACTCAAATTTCAAAAATTCCTGGAGTGGAAGTAGGATTGGTTTCTCAATGATTGGGGTAGCTATTGATCAAATCTCAATGACTAAAGCCACCATGCATGAATGTATGGGGATCAATGTGGGTGTTGCAGCAAATAGCAACTACAACAGCGTAGTAGTAATTTCAAAATTGCTATTAACTTTTTTTTTTTAGTGGTAAACATCACCACAAAAAACCTATAAAACACGGTGAAAGCCAATCACTCTATATTTGTGCAATGTGAATAATTTTTAATTTTAACTCATGTAACGTGCCTCCTCTACCTGATGGGGGATCATGTACAAGTGGTGTAGTACAAGTAATAATAATTCCTATTAATTATATAGAAATTTATTGATTCTAGTAATAAAAAAGTTCATAAAATGTGAAGCATCATGCATTATTCAAATATTTTATGGTATTTTGACCATCAAACATCTTTATATTCTTCTAAACATTAGGCTATATTGGGGCAGAATCTTAGAAGTGATGCCCCACACAATTCATTAGTCTGACAAATCTGACTTGGCTATGATGTCCCAAAAGTGCATGTTCCTTGTTATAGATTAATGCGTGCTACAACTATTTCTGATAACTAACTAATTGGACGACAGGCAACAAATAAGGAGATTTTCTTCTTGTTTTTTTTAAAGTCTCTGAATGTCAGCAGTCAATTCTTTTAATCAAAACGTTCTCTTTTGTTAAACGCACAACTCTCAAAACAAGAAATCACATCATTCTTTTCCATCATCTTAAATAAATAGTTTTTTATCCACAACGGCAAGATGCATGCCATGACAAACATAGAAATTTTGATGGATAAATATATAAATAATATTAATTTTCATATAAAAAATTTCATAATTTTCCTGTAAATATTCAATTCAAATAAAATGAAAAGATATAATTGTACTTGCACCCTTTTTTTATATAATTGAGCAGTAGTGACAATTATGCTAGAAGCTGTAAGAATAGTCTTTTGGTTTAAAAGAAAATAGCATCTATTTCTCTCTTATATTTTTGTTAAAAAAACCCCATGCTCTCCCTCTTCCTCTCCCTCTCTCATATTCTCTCTTATCTTATTTCAGGCCATACAATATTATACACTAAACAAGACTTCTATTTTTAATATTATAAAACTATGTTAAGATGTTTCCAAAATAAGCTTCTTAGTTATGCCACATAGGCATTCGTAGAATGTAACAGCTAGCACGGTAATTAAGAGGTGTAAACAAGTTAAGTTGAACTCGAGCCACTCTCAGCTAAAGCTTGAGCTTGATTAATTAATCGGGTCGGCTTGTTTAATATGAAAGAGAAAAAACTAACTACTTTTTTAAGTTAATGTTATAATAAAATGACAAATAAAGTGAATATTTAGGAGATAGTTAATAAGAAACAAGCTCATATAAAATGTAAATTATATTTTTAAACATATTTTAAATAAAATTTTAATATATTTAACTATACTTATTTAATAATTATTTTTTAAACTAGCCGGCTTACAGGCTAATGAAATGATTCGGGGCTGGCTTGAGCATGGCATATCAGCTTATCGAGCTCTGTTCACAAGCAACTTATCCAGTCGAGCTTGGTTGGTTCATGGGTGGGCTTGGCTCAATTACACCCCTAACTCTAATCTAATTGGCTCAGTTTATTATACAACAAACGGGGAAATTCTGGTCAACTGATAGAAAAATAATGATATTAATAATAACAAGTATTATTATAAAGATGATTTTTTTTATGTGTTTGACATGCAGCATGTTATGCATGCAGTGATATAAGTATAAACACCTGTTTCGACAGTGAACCTCAGCCCTCGTGCATGAATGCCTACTTGAGAAATGAAGAAAGAATCATATATCATTTCACTTCATCAATATAATCGCTCTTGATATTTCAAATAAAAATGCAAAAACGTTTCGATTGAATTTACTACTGATTAGGTATGCAAATTTTTAAAAATGATTACGAAAGGAACAATGCAAATAAAGACTGCATTCAATCAGATTATAAAATATGCAATCAATATAGTACATAAAAACATCAAAAATGCTACGAGTCATTAAATACATTCTCTCTCTCGCTTGTGAAATAGACACGCCATGTGCCTAGTTACAAGCGTCAAAACAAGACTCTTTTCGTTTGTTTCTATCTCTCCAGCCTCGAATGTGCTGTCGGTATCTGTCAAAATGCTTTTACAGTTTTGGCCATGAAATCCTTAAGCAAAGACCAGGTTTTCCGCCAGCTAGATGTACGTGTCGTTTTATCATTCGCTCTTCAGTCTTGTTGTCGTTTTGCTTAAATCTTAAGAGTCCAACTTTCAATTTTTTGCCTAAACTAAACCATCAGCACCCAGGCAGTTAGGTCTGTTTGGGACAACTGTAAAAAGAAGTTCTAGTGGATAAGATGATTATTTATTTATTTTTTATAGTTTAAAAATAATTGTGTTACAAAATTATTAATACCAATATATTTTATACTTTAAAAGCAAATATCTAATACAAAATATTATAAAATAAAGATAGACACTTCACATAACAGTGAGTAATATAATTATCAAAATTTAGAAAAATACTATTAAAACATTAATTAATAACAAGATGATACTATTTTTAAATTACAGACGTCGTATGTCATGAACTAAAATGTTCTCCAGAACTACTCTTAATGCTCGATCACTCTCGGCGGTGAAACCTTTCAGTCTATCTGTCTGCCGAAAATAGTCACAATTTTCATGATTTTTCATGGGCACTTATAAAATTGTCTTCCGTAGCTATGCAACTGACTTGAAGTGAGCTGAGAACATTAAAGTTCATATTAGCAGTGTAATCCTCTAGAGGTATCAGAAATCCTCGAGCTCATCTTTCCTGAAGGCTTGAACAAAAATACCCTTAGACATAACACATGTAAAAATTGATAACATAAGTAATTAATTAAAATTTTATATTTTTATGAGGTATCAGATAACTCTGTATATAAACCAATAAATCTGTTACTACAAAAAGACAAAAGACCTTATAAAAAAAAGGTTCTTAGTTGTCTTTAACTCATGTAATACCAAGTTAGTGTGTGTCACATATGCATATCACTAAGAAAGGACATCCAGAAGAATCTCAAAAATCATAACACCGAAAAAATAGAGGAACACGGTTGCCTTCATCAAGATTTCACATGTGACACCAACCGAGACATATGAGTCATCTAGAAGAACTCATAAGGTCAAATGTCTCATCATAGACCTTCAAAACCCACTAAAGGAAAAAAAATTCTTGAATTAAAAACACATACAACTTGCATAAAATAACAAAATAGTAAATATCAAATGCATTAAGAATATAAATAAACATAAACTGTATAAAATATTGATACAATAAACAGTGAATGTTTTCAACAACCATTATAATTAGCAAAAATAAAAATTAACTCTCTCCAATCACCCTACAACTAACGCATATGTAATTCATTCTCTCAACTCTGTCGTCTCCCTTGCATATTCCTCATCCTGAGTGCAGGTCTCGAAAACATTATTTTCGCCCTGTAATAAAGATTATCCAAGACGGTACTCATATGCCTTAGTAGAGACATGTGCATGATCATCGTTCGCTCAACATAAGTCGATGTTGTTGAAAGAATGCCACTAAATATAATTGTGGAGAGCCATCGTGACAACCATAATCTGCAACTATTTGGGAAATGGGTAAGATGACATATCATAAAATATAACACATTTCTTCTTTCAAACAATAAAAGTTATCTTAATGACACTACGTAAGGAAGATTAATGTCATTTGTTTAACAACTCTTTCTTACCCCGCGTGACATTGCATGCTCGCTCAAAATTAGGTATGTGGTATCTCGTATCAGGATAGAGATTAAGATATCCTCACTACAACAAATACTCAATATCGACAAAATAATATTTACCTGATATGAATTGAATGATTAATATTAAA
The DNA here is from genome assembly GCA_002079205.1 of Phalaenopsis hybrid cultivar. Taxonomy (NCBI): domain Eukaryota; kingdom Viridiplantae; phylum Streptophyta; class Magnoliopsida; order Asparagales; family Orchidaceae; genus Phalaenopsis; species Phalaenopsis hybrid cultivar. The sequence continues at coordinate 54,127 of JXCR01014637.1, forward strand.
GGAGAAAAGAAATAGGAGAGTAGCTTAGCCTCAAGAGAACCTGTAGGTGGATGTGGTGAGTTGTATTTGTTATTCTGTGTTACAAATTTGAAACTTTGACTGTTATGTGCACTGCACTCCCAACAAGTCATGAAAAAAGTGACGTGCATGTTGAAATTGCATATCACATTAACATTCTGCATCGGGGACCCACAACGACTAATGAATGTGCTATTCTCATTATTTTGAACATGTTCATCAACGTGTGTTTAGTCGATTACTCTAATATAATTTTAGAAGGATAACGATGAGTTACATAATTACGATGTTCATATGAAAATTGAACATAGTAAATAGAAAAAAATACCTCAAAGTACAGCATATACTACACATTCTACGAAATCTCTATGGGGTCTCTTCAAATGTAGGATCTGTTGGCTTTATGACTTGTGAAGAAAAGGAGACAAGTGCATTCCGCCCTACTTAGAAGTATCTGCAAATCATTTCAAAAGAGTGCTAAAATCTCTCCATAGCTCCTTGTATTGATTCATTCTGCGATAATATGTAAAGAGTCATTGCTAACACCTCTCATAAAGTCATTTTGAATGAGTCATGAAGTCTATGATTTCTGTGTAGCTCATCAAACATATCACGGAATATTGCCTGTGTCATGTGAAACATATTGTTAAATCTCGTTGGGTGTCCCGCAAGCAACTCCTCAAGCCATTTGTCACCAACATATAAGGATATCATGCAAGGGGAGCATTTTATGTACGAGTTATAATAAACTTACATCAAGCATACTAGAGCTGCAACTCTCCTTCTGCGCCTTTCTCTAGTTGCATCCATGTATTTTAGTATTGAAGTAACTAACACAAAAAAACAATGAATTAGTTATAATCATATAAGGTTATGAACAAAACCAACATAAGAAAATAACATCATAGAAGTAAATATAAAATATAACGAGAAATGAAAATCTCTCAAGTAAAACTGGATGTCCAAATAATTGGCATAAACCCTGAGAGCTGCAAAAAAAGAATATCACAAATCATCAGCAATGCCTTTCCACAAACAAACATATTTAGCATCATCAATACCTACACACAAACACATCCACCATCACCAACAACCTCAAAAATTCCACTGCCAACCCACCCACAAACAAACACATCCACCAACATATACACATCCACTCACCACATATCCACACATCACACACACCTGCCCATGTCAAACTCTAAGAGCCAACATGTAATACACATCCACACATCACATCACCATCATTACCTCCACACACCATAGACTTGCTCACACACACACCAACACAAACAAACAACAACAAACAAACACACACACACACACACATTAGCAACACTAAACACCTCATCCAAAATTTAGGCAAGCACCTACACTCACCCAAACATCCACAACCATCACACCACCATATGTGTTTAAAATATTCAAATGCAAACACCATCACCATCGAGCGTATCACAACCGAAGCATAAAACATTTGTATGATACAAACCAGGCATCATAAAGTATAGATCCACATAAACAAACAAACTTAAACATGGGTACAACATAAAGTATAAAATATCAAACCGAGCATCATGGATGCAACTTGAAGCATCAAATCAAGCATCATGATTGCAACATAAAACATCAAAATCGTAAATCAAGCATGTCATAACCGATATTTATGTATGCATCATATTGAATCAAAATCATCCATGAAATGCTCGGATGATATGTATCACAACCGAGCAAATCATAATCATAAACCAAATCCATCTTGCATGCAACATGAAGCATCAAAATCATCAATCGAGCATATCAAACTGAAACCACCAAACTGAGCAAAGAGAGAAAATAGGGGAGAGGAAAGCAACAACCAAACTGAGAACCATT
>JXCR01014653.1:0-51932 GCA_002079205.1 Phalaenopsis hybrid cultivar
AAAAAAAACAAGCAAATTTAGGGCAAATGTATTGAAAACATTTTTTCCTTTCCTCCTGCAGACAAGCAAGTGAATCAAATTAGCACCTATGGAGTAAGCATGATCCTCATTTTGTATCTTATCCATGGCAACTAGTCTAAAATCATGATAAGTTCTGGATGCTCTGCGAAAATTATGAATGTCTTAAGGTACATTTATATTGAAGAAGATATAAATATCTGGCTTGATAAGGATAAGAGAAGGACAACTGTATGGCCCAAAAGCGATTACTTGCTCGATGTTAATTTTTTTATTACGAAGAGATGGTTTGTGCCAATGATTAGTAAGAGATTAAGAGGTAGACAAGTTATTGTTAATAAGTAAACAATCATTATATTATGCTGGTTTATGAAGATTAATGCTATATAATTTTACGAAAATTTATGTTTTTATTATTTTTTTCTGAAAAGGCGATGGGACTTATTTGGATTAATTGATGTAAAAGGATTGGATATGATTCTATTTTAGAAAAGATTGCATTTTTTTCTTGAAATCAACAAGATTTCTAGAAATTACAAATCGACAAGATTTATTTTTATTTATTAGTTGGACAAGATTATATTTTTCTCTGTAGAATCAAATTACGTTAAGTGGCTTAATCACATGCTCCAATTCTGAGAAAAATATCTATATACTAATATTAAGCAATAATTTAAAAAAAATTGTGGACATTACAAATATGTCTACGTGAATCTCAAGAAAAAATAGTTGGAGCCTTGGAGATATAAAGAACATAGATTATTCATGCTAACAATAGGGGGGTCTCATGAAATGTTCAAATGAAACGAATGAATGACTTGATGAGCATCGTGCATCTATATCGATCACCGACTATTCGGTAAATACTATTGTAAAAAATAGCAGTCACTTGAAATAAGACATTTCAACAAAGATACAAGATATGAGAGTAGGCTGCTTATCAGATTATGGTGATTTACCCTCTACATTATAAAATAACACTATCCTAGGACGATGTGTCTTCATATTCATACTCCACAGACTGAAGAGATTTAAATCCAGCTGAAAGATGAAGGGTTAGCTGAATTAATGAAAGTCGACCGAATGTAATTAAAAAATCTAAACTAAACAAGTTATAGAAGTATAGCGGCGCAAGCATCAGTTATGAGGTCGAAATAAATAATATCTAGTTATAAATGTATAATGTAAAAGCTAATTAACTATAGTAGTGTTCATCTCTTTAATAAGGAACCATTATGTAACTTACAAATCTTACTTATGACTAAGAGAGGTATAATTTTCAAGAGAGGCAAGACATAATTCTCACTTAAAAACAAGTATCAACCATTTAAATATTTAATCTTTCTTCTTTTTATCCGATTAATGCTCTATACCTTTGGCGTGACCGAGTAATTTGGGATCCAACATTTTAAAAGGTGCGGTGCGCTTGGAGCCATGCTGTTTACAAGGCGAGGTGTACGACAGAGTGAAGGAATACACCAAGAAGAGACCTTCTAACATAGATTCCTTCTGAGAATTCGTACAACAACAAATCTAGGCGCTCCATGACCGGATGGCCATGCAAATTGCAAAGTTGGTCGGAATGGTACTTGAGGGAAGGGCACGACCTCACCGCAAATCTATCCATCAACACCCCATCCATCGGTTCAACAAGCGGTCCTAGCACCCAAACCTCCAGTTCAACAAGCAACACCAGCAGTTGAACGAGAAGAAAAGTTCCATTATCAGAAAAGTGTCAGGTCCACACAAATGGGAGGACCACCACCTATTGCCACATGGAGAATGCATTCGCTCAATATATTCTCAAGGCTAAATTGCTAGAAATGTTCAAGGTTCCCACCTTGGAACCTTACAAAGGTCGAAGTGATTCCTCTGACTACATTGTGTCCATTGTGTCAATAATCTGCCTTCTAGAAATTGCATACACATTAGTGTCTACTGTTCTACACCATGCAAAAAGATATTGCTCTCAGGTGGTTCAATGGGCTTCCCGTAGGAATTATTAATTCCTTCCGAGAGTATAATTAGAAGTTATTTTTGGGACAGTTTCTTAGTGTCCAATGGCCATAAAAGTATTTAGATTCTTTGTGGTACATGAAACAGGGACTGAACGAGAGTCTGCAGTCATATGTAATGAGATTTTAGAAGGAGAAGCTTGAGGTCTGGAACTTGGAACCAGTAGTCGCCAAGGAATCACCAACACAAGGATTGAAGAGTCCACAATTCTGGTACTTTATGGGTTTAAAGAAACCCGACACGTTGTTGTATCTTCTGGAGCTAGCCAACGACCACATTACGACTGAAGAATATATGAACCAACTGATTTCTAGAGCGGGAAAATTGGATAAAAAATCAGACAGGAAAAAAAATAAGGGTGACAATTGGAGAGAGAAAGATGGCCCCCGTTTGAAAAATGAAAAGAGGCAATTCTTCCCAAGGAGATATAAAGGATGATCATGACGTATGTAAACATAGTCAGTCAAATTACTAGACTACAAGATATTGGAGGGCATCCACCTTCACACCACTATGATCTTTTATGGAAAAACTCATAGAAATGATAGAAGACGGAGTATTTTTGGAAGGTGACTCCACTGCAAACTAGAGCTTCCCTTCGGAACCCCAACAAACATTGCAATTATCACCGAGACCATATACATGATACTGAAGAATGCAGGAAGCTCCGCAACCTGGTAAAGGAGCTTATACAGGCAGAAAAGCTCAACCAATTTGTAATGCCGGAGGCTCTGAATCGGCGAAAAGGTGAAGCTTCAATGAAAAGCAAGTTGACCGGGCCAACTTGAGCCAACCTAATCCACATAGCAGGGAGAGTACTAAGAATATTAGGAGGTGACACACAACCAAGGCCAACAAGAAAAGAACTAAGTTGGGAGACTAATGCGCTTTCATACCTGCTCAAAAAAGAAAATCACATCCAACCATCATTTTTATTAACACTTTTCTTCCTCTACCCGGGAATCTTTACAATGATGTCATTGTTATCACAATACTCATCAGTAACTACCAAGTTGGAAGCATCCTGGTCGACATCGGGAGCTTGAGGAACATTTATTCTGATCTATGTACGAGAAGATGAGACTGACAACTGATCGATTGATTGCACCAATCGAACCACTGTACTGTTTCTCTGGCAAACGGAAGGATGCACTATGGGTAATAACGCTCTCTGTAAGTTGGGGAGAGGATGATAATCAACTTACCAATATGGAGGATTTTTTGGTAATTAAAGCATCACCAACCTACAATGCAATATTCGGTCGACCCCTCCTCAACAACTTCCGAGTCTTGGTGACAACATATCACGTAGTTGTGAAATTCCTCTGTGAAGGAGTGATGGTCACCGTGCGTAGAGATTTGGAGCAATCTCAAACGTACTACTTGAGAGTTGTAGGAAGTATGGAGCATGAAGCATTGGAAAAACAACACCAACGAGAAGGAGTTCTTGAAACTAATGAGACAATTACCAAAATCCCAACAAGCAAAGAGTATCATGATAAATATTTTTAAATCAGTAAAAATTTTGATGTAGGACATAAAGATGTGTCGATTCAGATTCTCCAAAAGCATCGTGATGTTTTTGCATGGCCGGCGGCTAAAATGCCTGACATTCTCATTGATATTATTTATGATAGATTCAATATTTTGTTGAATGCCGGGACAGTGAAGCAGAAACTCTGGTCAGCTGCAATAACCTTAGCCGAATCAATTTGCAAAGAAGTGAAGAAATTTTTTGATGTTGGATATATACGAGAAGTTCAATACCCATTATGGGTATCTAACGTAGTAATGGTGCAAAATCCAATGGCAAATGAAAAATGTGTGTGGACTTCACAAATTTGAACACCACATACCCAAAAGATGGGTACCCATTGCACCGAATTTACCCTCTAGTGGACTCTGCAGTCAGATACTCTGTCATAAACTTTCTTTAAAATTCCTTAAGATATCATCAGATTAAAATGCACCCTGTGGATTCAAAGAATATAGCTTTTATTACTTGCAATGATTTGTATTGTTTCACTGTAATGTCCTTAGGGCTGAAAAATGTTGGTACAACTTATCATCGCCTCATGGATGTAGTTTTTCCTAAGCTAAAAGTAAGAAACATTGTAGTCTACGAGGATGATTTTCTATTAAAAAGTAAGACAATTGAACAACATCTAAATGAATAAAAAGAATCTTTCTAAACGCTTAGAAAGTTAAATATGAAGTTGAACCCATTAAAATGCATGTTTGAAGACTCAATCGCAAAATTCTTTGGCTATCTCTTATCAATTAAAGGCTTCAAAGTTAATCCCTAGAATGTTAGAGCACTTTTCAACATGCTTTCTCTTCTGAACATTAAGGAAGTGGAAAACATTAAGGAAGTGGAAAAGTTCACTGGCCGAATTGTAGCTTTATATCAATTTATTTTTACATCAGGTGACAAATGTGTTGACTTCTTCAATGTACTGAGGAAAACAAACAAGTTTGTGTGAACGAATGAATGAGAGCATGCTTTCTAGAATTTGAAGCAGTCCTTCATCATTCCACCACTACTGTAAAGCCTGAAGCCTAAAGTAGAACTTTCATACTATTTAGGTGTGGGCCTGAGCGTGATATCCCAACTGCGTAGCCGCTACACACATGGGCTTTGAGTCTCTCGATAAATAAGGGTCAAAAGTTCTTATTAAGCCATTGAGTAGAGAGTGAGTCTCTCACATCCCAAGTGTGTAGCAGTTCATCAACACATAAAGCACATGAAAAAGCTAAAATCATCTTCAAGGGAATATCCTAATATGTCAAAAAATGTCCAGACCATAAGGATAGAGGACAATTTGTCATATCTCAAATGGGCGGCAACTCATCGATATTGGGTCATCAAGATGATACCAACAAAGTCAAGAAGCGATAGGACTCATAGGGGCTCAACAATAGGAAGGTAGAGTATTCCTATATGGTAGAGGGTGCCCAGGTAAGGGTACCATAGACCCAACATTCTAAGCTACTAGAACCCTAAGTCTACCCATTCATGAAGGTAGTCGATCCAACACATCTAAATATCCCCGCTCAGCAATCCGTGAATTGCATCGTCGATGTGGACCTCGATAGCCCAAAGGTGAAAGGAAGGAAACTCCATTCTATGACTATCTGTTGAAGCTCCAAGAGTAGGGCATATACTCTCTAAATTAGTGAGAATTCCGCATAAAGGAAACAGAGAAAGAAGTTCAGCTATAAACCCGGAAATGTCCAATAAAAGGACTTACGCTCCGTCTAGGTCGGGGGGCCTTCTAACACGTTAGGCGCACTTGACAACCACCATCATAAAATGGTATGTTTGGCTAGTTGGATTGGAGAAGCACGGGCTTCTCCTCGCTTCTCCTTGGGACAAACAAACATCATGCAATTATCTACCACAATCTTAAGTGTAGAGGCACTATTAAATATGATTGAATTATCATCATGCATGCAACCCATTTTAAAAATGGCCTAAAGTTCATGCAGTAAAATAAAGACAAGTTTTTAAATTCATGAATCTCTTAATCCTAAAAGTTTGATTATCTTAATCTCTTATTAGGATTTTGATGTGTAGATAAGTTAGCTAGTATTTCTTGATGATCTACACATTTTTATGAATAAAATTGCACTTTAAGAAAGATATTTTTGTGTATATATTGCAAATAGAATAGAAACTTATAGTAGGAAAATAAAGAGGAGACTTGGACCATTTAGGATAAAAGTGGCACTGACACCTAGTCGTCAGGCCCTTGATCGTTTATGCACCAATTCCTGCCTTACCAACCCAAGATATTGGCGCCTACGCCTAGGAACTGGATCCCTTGGGTTCTTAGGTGTCCATTCATTCCATAACAAACAAATAGCTAGATGACTAGGTGTCAGCCTCTGGTTGCCGAGGAGTCAGCCTCTGGTCACCGAGGCACTAAAAACTACTTGGAGCGATTGTTGCAGTTTAAGAATTCAGTCGTGTGGATTATGTGGGGAATTGTGTACGGATATTGGGGAGTTATAAAAGCTAATTTTAAGACTTTATAAATATCTGTGCATTAAAGACTTAAAAAGGATTAATTCCATTGGGTTATTTAGTAGGTTTAGCTTCCTATGGAGAGCCCTTCTTCTTCTAGTGCTGAGGACAAGGAGAGCTTTACAAAAGCGGCAACCTAGGAATTGAAAAGTGTACTAATTTATTCATCATTGAGTCATTGTAAAGGAGAGAAAACAAAGTCTTTTTTTATTCTTTCTATTATGTTTCAATAGTAACATATGGATAATGGATTTCTCTTATTTCATTGAATCTGTATGGAGTTTTTATCATGCTTCTTGAGTAGAATTTTCAATATTCTTTGTGATATTTAAGTAGGATGGATGAAATGTGAATTGTGTAGTATTTTAATTACTTTAAATGGTGAGANGCATACACATTAGTGTCTACTGTTCTACACCATGCAAAAAGATATTGCTCTCAGGTGGTTCAATGGGCTTCCCGTAGGAATTATTAATTCCTTCCGAGAGTATAATTAGAAGTTATTTTTGGGACAGTTTCTTAGTGTCCAATGGCCATAAAAGTATTTAGATTCTTTGTGGTACATGAAACAGGGACTGAACGAGAGTCTGCAGTCATATGTAATGAGATTTTAGAAGGAGAAGCTTGAGGTCTGGAACTTGGAACCAGTAGTCGCCAAGGAATCACCAACACAAGGATTGAAGAGTCCACAATTCTGGTACTTTATGGGTTTAAAGAAACCCGACACGTTGTTGTATCTTCTGGAGCTAGCCAACGACCACATTACGACTGAAGAATATATGAACCAACTGATTTCTAGAGCGGGAAAATTGGATAAAAAATCAGACAGGAAAAAAAATAAGGGTGACAATTGGAGAGAGAAAGATGGCCCCCGTTTGAAAAATGAAAAGAGGCAATTCTTCCCAAGGAGATATAAAGGATGATCATGACGTATGTAAACATAGTCAGTCAAATTACTAGACTACAAGATATTGGAGGGCATCCACCTTCACACCACTATGATCTTTTATGGAAAAACTCATAGAAATGATAGAAGACGGAGTATTTTTGGAAGGTGACTCCACTGCAAACTAGAGCTTCCCTTCGGAACCCCAACAAACATTGCAATTATCACCGAGACCATATACATGATACTGAAGAATGCAGGAAGCTCCGCAACCTGGTAAAGGAGCTTATACAGGCAGAAAAGCTCAACCAATTTGTAATGCCGGAGGCTCTGAATCGGCGAAAAGGTGAAGCTTCAATGAAAAGCAAGTTGACCGGGCCAACTTGAGCCAACCTAATCCACATAGCAGGGAGAGTACTAAGAATATTAGGAGGTGACACACAACCAAGGCCAACAAGAAAAGAACTAAGTTGGGAGACTAATGCGCTTTCATACCTGCTCAAAAAAGAAAATCACATCCAACCATCATTTTTATTAACACTTTTCTTCCTCTACCCGGGAATCTTTACAATGATGTCATTGTTATCACAATACTCATCAGTAACTACCAAGTTGGAAGCATCCTGGTCGACATCGGGAGCTTGAGGAACATTTATTCTGATCTATGTACGAGAAGATGAGACTGACAACTGATCGATTGATTGCACCAATCGAACCACTGTACTGTTTCTCTGGCAAACGGAAGGATGCACTATGGGTAATAACGCTCTCTGTAAGTTGGGGAGAGGATGATAATCAACTTACCAATATGGAGGATTTTTTGGTAATTAAAGCATCACCAACCTACAATGCAATATTCGGTCGACCCCTCCTCAACAACTTCCGAGTCTTGGTGACAACATATCACGTAGTTGTGAAATTCCTCTGTGAAGGAGTGATGGTCACCGTGCGTAGAGATTTGGAGCAATCTCAAACGTACTACTTGAGAGTTGTAGGAAGTATGGAGCATGAAGCATTGGAAAAACAACACCAACGAGAAGGAGTTCTCGAAACTAATGAGACTATTACCAAAATCCCAACAAGCAAAGAGTATCATGATAAATATTTTTAAATCAGTAAAAATTTTGATGTAGGACATAAAGATGTGTCGATTCAGATTCTCCAAAAGCATCGTGATGTTTTTGCATGGCCGGCGGCTAAAATGCCTGACATTCTCATTGATATTATTTATGATAGATTCAATATTTTGTTGAATGCCGGGACAGTGAAGCAGAAACTCTGGTCAGCTGCAATAACCTTAGCCGAATCAATTTGCAAAGAAGTGAAGAAATTTTTTGATGTTGGATATATACGAGAAGTTCAATACCCATTATGGGTATCTAACGTAGTAATGGTGCAAAATCCAATGGCAAATGAAAAATGTGTGTGGACTTCACAAATTTGAACACCACATACCCAAAAGATGGGTACCCATTGCACCGAATTTACCCTCTAGTGGACTCTGCAGTCAGATACTCTGTCATAAACTTTCTTTAAAATTCCTTAAGATATCATCAGATTAAAATGCACCCTGTGGATTCAAAGAATATAGCTTTTATTACTTGCAATGATTTGTATTGTTTCACTGTAATGTCCTTAGGGCTGAAAAATGTTGGTACAACTTATCATCGCCTCATGGATGTAGTTTTTCCTAAGCTAAAAGTAAGAAACATTGTAGTCTACGAGGATGATTTTCTATTAAAAAGTAAGACAATTGAACAACATCTAAATGAATAAAAAGAATCTTTCTAAACGCTTAGAAAGTTAAATATGAAGTTGAACCCATTAAAATGCATGTTTGAAGACTCAATCGCAAAATTCTTTGGCTATCTCTTATCAATTAAAGGCTTCAAAGTTAATCCCTAGAATGTTAGAGCACTTTTCAACATGCTTTCTCTTCTGAACATTAAGGAAGTGGAAAACATTAAGGAAGTGGAAAAGTTCACTGGCCGAATTGTAGCTTTATATCAATTTATTTTTACATCAGGTGACAAATGTGTTGACTTCTTCAATGTACTGAGGAAAACAAACAAGTTTGTGTGAACGAATGAATGAGAGCATGCTTTCTAGAATTTGAAGCAGTCCTTCATCATTCCACCACTACTGTAAAGCCTGAAGCCTAAAGTAGAACTTTCACACTACTTAGGTGTGGGCCTGAGCGTGATATCCCAAGTGCGTAGCCGCTACACACATGCGCTTTGAGTCTCTCGATAAATAAGGGTCAAAAGTTCTCGTTAAGCCATTCTGTAGAGAGTGAGTCTCTCACATCCCAAGTGCGTAGCAGTTCATCAGCATATAAAGCACATGAAGAAGTTAAAATCATCTTCAAGGGAATATCCTAATATGTCAAAAAATGTCCAGACCATAAGGATAGAGGACAATTTGTCATATCTCAAATGGGCGGCAACTCATCGGCATTGGGTCGTCAAGATGATACCAACAAAGTCAAGGAGCGATAGGACTCATAGGGGCTCAACAATAGGAAGGTAGAGTATTCCTAAATGGTAGAGGGTACCCAGGTAAGGGTACCACAGACCCAACATCCTAAGCTACTAGAACCCTAAGTCTACCCAGTTGTGAAGGTAGTCGATCCAACACATCCAGATATCCCCGCTCAACAATCCGTGAATTGCATCGTCGATGTGGACCTCGATAGCCCAAAGGTGAAAGGAAGGAAACTCCATTCTATGACTATATGTTGAAGCTCCAAGAGTAGGACATATACTCTCTAAATTAGTGAGAACTCCGCAGAAAAGAAACAGAGAAAGAAGTTCAGCTATAAACCCAGAAATGTCCAATAAAAGGACTTACGCTCTGTCTAGGTCGGGGGGCCTTCTAACACGTTAGGCGCACTTGACAACCACCATCATAAAATGGTATGTTGGGCTAGTTGGATTAGAGAAGCACAGGCTTTATCTTGCTTCTCCTTGGGACAAACAAACATCATGCAATTATCTACCACAATCCTAATTGTAGAGGCACTATTAAATATGATTGAATTATGATCATGCATGCAACCCATTTTAAAAATGGCCTAAAGTTCATGCAGTAAAATAAAGACAAGTTTTTAAATTCATGAATCTCTTAATCCTAAAAGATTGATTATCTTAATCTCTTATTAGGATTTTGATGTGTACATAAGTTAGCTAGTATTTCTTGATGATCTACACATTTTTATGAATAAAATTGCACTTTAAGAAAGATATTTTTGTGTCTATATTGCAAATAGAATAGAAACTTATAGTAGAAAAATAAAGAGGAGACTTGGACCATTTAGGATAAAAGTGGCACTGACACCTAGTCGTCAGGCCCTTGATCGTTTATGCACCAGTTCCTGCCTTACCAACCCAAGATGTTGGCGCCTACGCCTAGGAACTGGATCCCTTGGGTTCTTAGGTGTCCATTCATTCCATAACAAACAAATAGCCAGATGACTAGGTGTCAGCCTCTGGTTGCCGAGGAGTTAGCCTCTGGTCACCGAGGCACTAAAAACTGCTTGGGGCAATTATTGTAGTTTAAGAATTCAGTCGTGTGAATCATGTGGGGAATTGTGTACGGATACTGGGGAGTTATAAAAGCTAATTTTAAGACTTTATAAATATCTGTGCATTAGGGACTTAGAAAGGATTAATTCCATTGGGTTATTTAGTAGGTTTAGCTTCTTGTGGAGAGCCCTTCTTCTTCTAGTGCCGAGGACAAGGAGAGCTCTACAGAAGCGGCAGCCTAGGAATTGAAAAGTGTACTAATTTATTCATCGTTGAGTCATTGTAAAGGAGAGAAAATGAAGTCTTTTTTTATTCTTTCTATTATGTTTCAATAGTAACATATGGATAATGGATTTCTCTTATTTCAGTGAATCTGTATGGAGTTTTTATCATGCTTCTTGAGTAGAATTTTCAATCTTCTTTGTGATATTTAAGTAGGATGGATGAAATGTGAATTGTGTAGTATTTTAATTACTTTAAATGGTGAGAATCCTTCAGCGCTTAATATACTTTTCATTTTGATCAAGTGAATTGTTAAAATTTGTTATGAACCATAAGTCATGGGAAAGTCTACGGTAGAATCAACTACCTTTTTCACATTAACCTGTGGAGTATAAATTGACATGCCTTGTAGGACAATGCAAATGTTAGGAAAATAAGCTTTGATGGGTTAGTTATGGGATTTATGGGACTAAATTCATTTCTAACTAAACTACTTTACACACTCAGGAAGGGTAAAAAAGACTATAGCTCCTTTGTCACTCAACTATTCTACCTGCAATTCTCAATTTCATGAAATCCACTTAACTCATTACAAGGAAGAGACACTAAGTATTTGATACTTTCAATATAATTTTGATAATTTAGGATTCATTTGTAGGATTTAAACATTTTATTATGCTTGTGATACTTTAGGATCACTTTGTTGGATTTTTAACAACAACAACAACAACAACAAAGCCTTAATCCCACTACGTGGGGTCGGCTACATGAATCCTTTTTCTCCATTGCATCCTATTTAGTGTCATATTTTCATTTAGTTCTAGTAAATTAAGATCATTTTTAATACAATAAGCCCAAGTCTTCCTAGGTCTACCTNTTTTCACTATTTTTGTAAAAAAAAAAAAATATTTTTTTTTTTAATTGTGCGTGAATTTTCAGGATAAGGGATCTCTAGTTTGTATTTACATAGTTCAGGACCTTTAGGACTTGAACCTTATGATTCTAAGCAAGAGAGAACTATTACGAAAATTAGGAAACAAAAGTGACTTCAAGAACTCATAGGTGAGATGGAGAGCAATCCATAAAACAACCTAGAAATTCAAGAACGAATACATAAACATCTAAATGCACATAGAACTTTAAGAGACTCAGCTAACCTTACAACAGATAAAATTCATTTGAGTATCCAAAACCCCTATCATAGAAACTATCACATTCAAACTGAAGCATGCTATCATCAAATGGCGCGGAACAACTAGTTTTGGGGAACCTAGTTTGAAGATCTAAACATTCATTTAGGGAGTTTCTTAGAACTCTGTACCACATTTTTCTATAATATTATTTTCAATGTCATTTTTAGGCAAAAACTTTTCCTTCTTTCTTGAGGGACAAATACAAAATGTGTTTAAATTCATTAGCACCTGGATCAATTAGGAGGTGGAGTGACTTTGCCCAGACATTTCTAACTAACTATTTTTCACCTTCAAAAACAACTAAACTTAGGAATTATATCACTTCTTTTTATAAGCATAATAGGCGAGTCTATTGTGAAGCTTGGGAACACTTCAACAAACATCTTAGGAAGTGCCCCCATCATGAACTATCCGATTGATTGATAATTTAGACTTTTTACAACAGGCTAGTAGGATCTCTTAGGTCTGTCATTGATGCTGCCACATGTGTTTTGCTTATTTCAAAGCCATTTGATGAGGCCTATTATCTGATTGAGAAGATGGATACAAACAATTTTTAATAGCCTTATGAGAGAGTGAACCCTAGAAAGGTTGCACGTGTGCATGAAACTGACGTGTTTTTCATTCTAACTTCTCAGGTACCTGCTATATCTAGAAAGCCAGACCAGTAAGGGATGAACCAGCCTTGAGGATCCAAGACATTAAGAACAATTCATTCAGACAGTTGATTGACGTTAATGTGTTGCCACTTGAGACCCTGAATGCGATCAACAATATGAAGAACAATTTGTATTCCAATTTCTATAACCCTAGTTGGAAGAGTAACCCTAACTTCAGGTGGAATAACAATCATAGTGAAAAAAACCAACAATGGGAGAGTAATCAAGCAAATCATTTTGGAAATTGGAATAATCTGGGTAATAATAACTAAAGACCTTCTTATCCTCCAAGTTTTAAAATAAACCAACAATTTTGGGACAAGAAGTTGTATTGGGAGAAAGTTGTTTTGCAGATGGGGTATCAGTTACAAAGTTAAGGTACTGGTCCTAGGAATATAGAGAACCAATTAGAGAAAATTGCAAAGTCACTTAGAAATTGACCCTTTAGAACTCTTCTTATTAACGCTGAGATCAAACCTAAAGAAAAAAATAATGAGCACGTGGACCGGTCAAGTTAAGGAGTGGAAGAGAGTTGGAGGAAGTGGTCCAGAATGATTCAAAGTGGGTGAATGAGAACTTGAAACCTGAAAGACCTATGGATGAACTTTTCAAAGATTTAGGAACACTAATCTTACTCTCTAGGAATAATTTAGAAACACCACGATCATCATTTCCTCAAAGACTCCAGAAATAAAAACTAGATCAATAATTTTATTGGTTCTTGGAAGTATTCAAGAAGCGGATGATCAATACTCCATTTGCTGATGCTTTGGAGCACATACCCAGCTATGTGAAATTCATGAAGGATATTCTTTAAAAGAAGAGTAAGTTTAGAGATTTTTAGATGGTAGCACTCAGTAAGAAGTGTAGTGCTATTATTCAGAAAAAGCTTTCTCAAAACATAAGGATCCTGAAAGCTTTACGATTCCATGTGGTATTGGTAAGAAGTTATATGAGAAGGCACTATGTGATTTGGGTGCTAGTATTAATCTCAGGTCATTTTCCATTTTCAAGGCATTAGGATTAGGAGATGTTTTTTCTACCACTATAGCCCTTCAACTTGTTGATCGCTCGATCACTTATCCAAAGGAGGCTGTAGAGGATTTCCTTGTAAAGGTGGATAAATTTTATCATCCTTAGTGTTTTCATTGCATTATATATAGAGGAAGATAAAGAGATTCTCATTATACTTGGTTGAGTTTTTCTAGCCATCTACAGAGTGATGATTGACATGCAAAATGGAGAGCTTAAAATCAGAATGAATGACCGGGAGGTAACATTTAATGTGCTAAAATCTAAGAAGCTTCCTTATAATTATAATGAAGATGCATGTTACAGGATGAATTTGATTGACTATTTATGTAGTAGCTATTTTTGGGAGAGTTGTGAAATTAGATTAGCGAAGAAAGATTTAAGAGACAATGATTCTACCAACTTTATTGACAAATCTATTCTAGTGATTGAAGATAACTCGAGAATTGTTAGGGAGAGGTTTGAGTGTTGACCTCACTTTTGGTTGAGGTCTAGTTTTTCCTCTTTAGTAGCCTAGGGTTTAGCCATGGACTTTCCTTTTAACTATTCATAGAAAACTAGAAAAAGAACCCTCACCATTAGAAACTCCAAACTCCTCTTTACTCAACTTAAAGTTCTACATAGTGGTCCTAACCTCTAGGTATTAGTAGGTGGGGTCATTATGGGGGAGCCCAAGGAGAGTTCTCATAGGATTTCTTGACATTAGGTTTAACCCTGGAGCTAAGGTACTCACCTCACTCACAATCACTCACAAATACAAACCCATAATTTCTTGATTTTGATCCCTTAATCCTTTAGGAGATTCATGTAGATGGTCCCCTAAACCCACTGACCCTAGGCTAGTGTTTTGCTAAGACCAGTACATAGAGGACCCAAATGGGGTTTTCATTGGTCCATAGCTCATTTATGGTGGATAGCACCCCAATTCTACCAAAAATACTCAACTTGACATTTTTCCACTAAACTCCCCAAAATTACCCAAGTATCCTTGAAACCCTAAATTTGGCCAAAATTCCTAAATTTACCCAAAATATCCAATTTTTTTCAAAAATCATTTCAAACCTTTTGAAAACATCCAAATTACCCAAAATCACCAAAAATTGCCAAATTACCAAAATGCCCCTCCTTAGCCCAAAATTCCAAAAATTCCAAAAAATCAAAAAAGTTTCCAAAACCTTCCAAATATTCCCAATTTTATTTTTCTCAACTACCACATGACCTAATTTGACAAATTTGACCCTTTTGACCAAAACCCCCAAATTGTCATTAAATGCCCAATTTCCTTAAATTCACTTCAAATGTCCATCAATTTGGTCCTAGTTTTCACCAATTTCAACTATAAACTCAAATTAAACTTCCATATGACCAATATAAACCAAATCTAAGCTCAATTGGTCCATGTTTTGAGCCCAATTTTATTCTAAGTCAAACCCCCAATTTTGGCCCTATGACTTGGTTCCACCAAATTGAATCCCATGGCCTACTCCATTGGTCTCAATTTGAATCCTAAACTCTTAATAACACTCCTACCATCAAAATTGACCTTGAATTGACATTTTTTAAGCCTAAATTTTATTTAATTTCAACCCAAATCCAAAAAGCCCCAATTTTGCCCTAAATTGGCCATGTCTCAATATTACATCAAATTGATTGCCTTAGCCAAAAAATTTCAACTCCATTAATTCATGAAAAATCTTCATAAAATCTACCTTGATCATTTGGACCATTCAATTGAGCCAAATTCCAAGCCTAGCTCAACCTAAGCCCAAGTCTAGTCCAACATACCCAAATTGACCAAAATCTCAAAATCCTTCAAATTGAGCTTCCAATTGAGTTCAAAATTACTTCGATCCTTCACCAAAAAGGTTCATTACAATATTATACACATTTTTTATTAATAAATTAGGCTTAAAGTCATGGCTAGCCTAACCCAAACCCACTTTAAGCCAAATTGACCTACATGGACCCCTTCACCAAACGTTGACCCAATCTAGCCAAATTGGTCAAGGCAAAGCTACCACAACCAAATTTTGGACCTTATCGACTAGGATAAACCCTATAGAATCACCCAAATGAGACATGGACCAATGAATCCCCAAATCAAGGGATTTATTTCCAAAACTGCTTAAGCTTAACAGATTTTTTCCAAAACTAAACACCTGCCCAAATAAATTGTTGTGACAGATTCCCCTGGCTCAGCTAACCTCCTGGCCACCTCCCCTAGCCTTGCCAGCTGGCCTAGTCACCGGAGGAGCCAAAGCCGTGAGCCACCTTCATGAAATCCAAACCCAATTCAAACCTAGAGTATACCTCGTCTCATTTAAAGTTTAAAGCCTCTCTGCCCTCCACATAGACAACACTTTGCACCCATACATTGGCCCTTAGAGCCACCCTAAGTCATTTTTATAAAAGATCCACCTCCATGGCCATAAAAGTGTGCTGAAAATTTCTTAAAGATAGACTCAGAAATTACTCCCTGAGCTTCCTTAAGACCTCCACAGTGCAATCCAACCACTCCATTGCCCTAATTCCCCTTGCGTGAGTTCAATTTTGGAGCTCATATCCTTTCCGGAGACAGGACATTCTCCACCACATCTCCAAAGTGCACCAAATCCAAATTAAACTCACCCAAACCATCACCACATTGAACTAAGACAAAGCCCTATGAAATCCCCCTCATACAGAGCCTTTGGGATAGCTCAAGACCAACACCCAAATCCGGCCTTGATAGAATTCGGTTCTAGACCTTTCACCACAATAAGGGGCTCAATCCTTAGCCTCATTGGAGCTCCACGAATGTGCTGAGCACCTTTAATTAAAGCTTCCCTTCTTAGAGCAAAGGTATTGAACTTCCCCTCTTCCCGAGCCTATTTTGATTCTCCATTTGATTAGGGTTAGTTTAATGGCATGTTTGCCGTATAAATGTGTTCGTCACACTTGGACGAGTCCATAGGATGAAACCCGAGGTCATTTAATTGAGAAATGAGTGAGATCTTAGGGTTTGAATGTTAACGTTCATGGGTTAGCCTATTTGGGGATGATGACGGGGAGCCGTCCGATCGCGCGTTTCTCTCATCAACGGACGATATCTAGCCAGATGAACTCTCGGTGCGTGAACCGCGGGCTGCATGGCATGCTAAGGTGGAAAGTGCAATGAGTTGGAGCGCGCCATGTCGTCGTTCGGAGCTGCCTAGGATGAGGTGGCGCCACATGTTTAAATAGATAAATATGGAATTAAATAAATCAGAAAATGATCCATAACTTCAAAAATCCATATCTTGGTGTAGAAAAATCACAAAAATAAAATAAAAATACCCTCTTGCTCAGTGAACAGAGGAGAACATTGTGGAAATAATTTTAAGTTTATGTGATGCATATCTTTTTTAATTAATTAAATACTATTTTGAGTCTTTTGATTTTCCATGCATGTAAATATTTTACCATGGCTTGAAATTTTGGCATGTTGTTACCTCTGTCTTAGGGAACATTCTCTGATTTTTTTATTATCAGAGCAGATCACTAAACAAAGATCCATATTTTTCAATTTTATGTCTATTATTTGCATAAATTAATCATAATAATTAGCATGTTGCTTAGAAAATTCAAAGATAATTTTGGAAGGTTTATTATGGCTGGTGAAACCATTGATAAATGTTTCATGATCTAAGTTATTAAGAATGCACATAAATTTCACAAACCCTAAAATGCAAAGAAAATTAATTTTGAAAAACACA
Organism: Phalaenopsis hybrid cultivar; assembly: GCA_002079205.1. Classification (NCBI taxonomy): domain Eukaryota; kingdom Viridiplantae; phylum Streptophyta; class Magnoliopsida; order Asparagales; family Orchidaceae; genus Phalaenopsis; species Phalaenopsis hybrid cultivar. Next base: position 17,312 of record JXCR01014653.1, read on the forward strand.
AACATCTAAATGACTTGGTTTTTATTCTCTACTGTAATTTGAAGTTCAGAGAACTCCCCATAAAAAATTCAAAATATTTGGAGCTCATTTGATAACTCAAAATAATTTTCTAAGTTAAATGCCATTTTTAACACTAAAAATGATTTTTAACAATTAAAATATAACTAAAAAATTATAAAAATTGGTTTTGGGAGTTCTCTGTGATCAGAGGAATTTTCTAAAAATAAATTTGTAATTAAAATAAAAATTCTATGTTTAAGCCTTTCCTTAATATTTAAATAATTAAAAAATGATAAAAATCACAAACATAATAAAATTCATGTAAATATTCTAAATTATTTCCTAAGCACTTAAGAACAATTGGAAGATATTGAATTTTGAAGCTTAAAATAATTTTTAAAGGATAAAAATAGATTTTCACTAAAATAATTCTAACAATTCAAAGAAAAATAAAAAAAAAAATATGAAACTTATTTCTCTAGGTTGCTTGACCTTAGGGAGTTTTAATAAAAATGTGAAACTTATTTTTCCATTAAAATATTTTATCATTAATAAATACTCCAGAACTTAAAATAATTCTAATAATTAACACAAAACTCAAAAAATCATGAAATTTGGTCTAGGTTTTCCTCTCATTTTAGTCTACCTCTAGTAAAAATTTCAATGGGTTGGGCTTAAACTTGGTCAATTTAGGGAATTTTCTTTGAAAAATCCTATCTCTTGCATATAAATAGTTATATAAATTAAATTAAAATTTGAAAAATCACATTTTCTTCTCTGATGTCTTAATTGACCCATGAGTGAGGTGGGATACAAATTCCAAAGTCATTTGAAATAAATTTGATGAATTATGAAGTGTTAGAGCCTTAGGGGCAAAAATGTACTTTTGGAAAGTTGGCCTTAATTAACATTTAGGCTTAAGTCAAAAGGGGAAATGGGTAATCTTTGATCCTAATTAACATATTTTGGATGATTGAAACATAAGGGATTAATTGATAGAAACCAATCCCACTTTTATTAATTAAAAGATAAATTTGTAATTTCCTTAAATTATTAAAAATTGGAAGTTTAGTCAATTAAATGATCTTAGATTTAGGGGTATGATTTTGGGTGTTGATAACTCACTAATTTAACACCCCTATTTTATGTTCAAATGACTTTTGAAATGAATCATCATCATCACTTAAAATTCAACCTTTAAAAAAAAAAAAACCTAAGACATCTACCAAAATCTTAAGGGCTTAGTAGTGACCTAGGCTAAATTTGGTTAAGTGAGAATTAGAAAAGTAAACATAATTAAAAATTGAACATCTTTAAAATACTACAAACACAAATTAAAAAGTTGGCTAAGTATCTTGATAACATTAACTTGCCCCTTTAAGGGTCTTCACCTGCATAATTCTCAAAATTAAATTATAAGTGATAATTGCCATACTCTTAGAGATAATTAAAACATCAATGTTCATTGGGCATTAAAGGTATTTACAAGATGGGTTATTAAGCAACATAATAAGTTTAAATAGAGCTCGAGCCTTTTCACCAGGCAGTGAGAGGGAAGCATGGACCTGCTTCTTTCTCTAGATCTGTTGGATACCTCGGAGGTCTACTAAACTTAATATGTTATTCTTAACAAAAATCATCCTTAATCAAATTAATAGGGACCCACCAAGTTATGAACTAGGGTTGGGTAGATCATTAAAACCTTACTTTTCTACTTTATATAAAGTGCTCTTACATGCATTTTGAGTTTCAGGTGGTGGAACGAGAAGACTCGTTAGGTACGCTTTTTATAGTTTACAGTGTCGTCTTTCTTGTACTTTCATACTGTACTTTTTATGCTTACAAAACTTGCATGCTAAACAACAATGTTACCCTGCATGAAAACCAAAATTGTTAGGATAGCCACAAAACATTCAAAATATAAAATAACTCAAAATTTAATCACAAACAACACAAAAATCACAACTACAACTAAATTAAGACGTCTCTATCGGATGATTGAGAATCCCTCAGAGGAGGTAACCTAGAGGAGGTAACCTACGGTTGCTAACGAGGCTTCCCACGATCTAAATAAAGGTATGGAACTCATTAAGTTGAGTTTAGTAAATTCATTTGGACTAAGTGAATCCAAGAGAAATAGTGGTGCCGGAACGAGGGAACTGTAAGATCCTAACCGGTCTCGCTCTAATCAACTTTAACATGCCCCATAATATTTTAAGAACTATAACCAAAGGGTCATCTGATTTAACAACATAGCTCGACACCCTAGAAAAATTAAAATCGTCACAGCTAGGAGCTTGGAGCTATCATGGTGAGCAGCACGACCATCTTCAACAGTAAAACCTGTTTCCCTTAACTAAACCAATTTCCTTCCTTAGAATTAAACAACAAATCCGTAGGACTTTGAGGTAGTTTTCTTATGTAACATAAATCCTCACCTCATCCTTAGACCTTTGTATAGCTCTACTATACAATATAAGCCCTAACTCGTCTTAGGATTCTGAGGTTGTTGTCTATCACAACCTAAATCCTCACATCTTTCAGGCTATTTGTGTGATCGTTTCACATAAGTGCAAGCCCCAAACTAATAAATTTTACAGGATAAAACACTAAAATAAATTTCTCCTCAAAATTGAAGCCAAATAATATGATAAACTGGGAAGTCACCGAGGCTCTCCTCCGGATCCATGACATCCCCTAGTTCTTCCTCCTTTGGATTCCAAAAATAAAATGTTCCAAACTTGAACCAATCCCATTTCACACCTCTCAGTCCGATCTCGTTGAAAAGTCCTATACTTTGACCTCCTTGAAGGTAATATTCTTGATTTTTTTTTGAGAGTTTTCTTAGGTGACTTTAGTTATCTAAGATGTAATTAACTATAAGGGCAAGCTTGTTCGAACCTAGCTTAATACAAACCCTATTTAATCCTTTATATTAAATAGGGGAATATGTCGATAAATAAAATGATTTCGTAGACTAAATGGATGTCATATATTTCTTAGTTTATTTGATTGAGCCTCATCCTCAAATCTTGTGTTTATCCTTCGGGATAGATACATGGTTTGAGGCACAACACTCTTTTATTTAAAATATAAAAAAATATAGGATCGGTTTGATTTCATATTTTTCTAAAAATTAAATCTATATGTAAATTAAAATGTCCTTCCATAGCGGGCAACGAGATTTCCATTCCGGTGACCGACATCTTCTTATGGGTAACTCCTCAACTTTTTAGTGTCGACATTGAGATACTTGATACTATTGAAAATTGTAAAACTTTTATTTCTTTTATTAAGGAACCTCTTGAACATGAGATGAAGGTGCTTTCCAAATATTTGAAGTATGTTTATTTAGGGAAATCATCAACAATGCCAATAATTATATCCTCAGAACAGAGTAGCTTACAAGAGGAAAAAAATTATGACCGTTCTAAGGTAAGAGAACTTTGGGATGGACCCTAGAAAATATAAGGGGATTAGTCTTTCGATTTGTATGCATAATATCCCGATGGAAGAAAATCATAAACACATGTAGTTTCTCAAATGAGATTAAACCATATAATGAAAGGACTCATTAAGGAGGTTTTAAAGTTGCTTGATCAAGGTATTATCTATCCAATTTTAGATAGAGCTAAGGTCAGTTCGTTTCTTTGTGTTCCTAATAAAGAGGGAGTGACTATAATAGTAAATGTACAAAATGATATGATCCCCACTAGACATGTCATTGGGTGGCGTGTATGTATTAATTACATGAAAATAAACTTAGTCACCAGTAAAGGTCTTTTCATTTACCTTTCTTAGACTATATGTTGGAAAGGTTAGTTGGACACCCATACTTCTACTTCCTGGATAGGTATTCAGGGTACCATCAAATTCTTACTGCTCTTAAAAATCGAGATAAAACCACATTCATGAGTCTTCATGGAATTTTTGCTTTTAGGAGAATGCCCTTTGGGTTATGTAATGAACCTGCAATGCTTCAGTGGTGCATGATGTCAATCTTTTGTGACCTAGTTGAGAAAGGAACATAAATATTCATGGATGATTTTGTCGGCACTATTTTTGGTTGTGGAGTTGTTCGTTGGAAGCTGTCGGCCGTCGGAATTGAAATCCCGTCGCCCGCTTTGGAAGGAGATTTAATTTACATATATGTATATGTTTAGAAAAATATGAAATCAAACTGACCCCATATTTTTCATAGTTTAAATGAAAGAGCACTATACCTCAAAACTTGTATCTATCCCGAAGGATAAACACAAAACTTGAAGATGAGGCTCAATTAAATAAACTAAGAAATATATGATATCCATTTGATCTGCTAAATCATTTTTTATTTGCCGACAAGTTCCCCTATTTAATATGAAGAATTAAATATGGTTTATATTAAGATGGGTTCAGAAAAGCTTTCTATAAGGGCAAACCTTTATAGTTAATTACATCATCGATAACCGAAGTTACCTAATAAAACTCTCGATAACCAAAGTTACCCCGAGCTTATGAACTGTAACCTCTCCTTACAGTCCTGACATTTTATCATAACTCTATGCAAAACAATCTTTGAATTCTGTTAATAGTTTAATCAACTCTATAGATTCTTCATCATTGAGTAGAGAACTTATATATGTAGGTCAGGACTGCTCTTCCGTCCCGATGTTAATGTCCTTCAATTCATCAATAGTTGATTTGATTTCCTACTTAAGATCTAGCAGAGCGTCTTCTATTAGCTGATCAATAGAGTCATCCTCCACATCGAGTCAATCCTCTTCCGATCCACTAGTAACGACCATGCAAAATTATGAATCATCGACTGGTTCGACTGTACCAAATACGAGACCCACTTTCGAGCAGGGAGTTCAAGTTTTCTAGTGTGTCAAGTTATGATGTCAAATCAGATGTCCCTATGGTTGAAGTTCTTTAAATGTTATGAGGCTTATTAAAGTTGATTAGAGCGACACCGGTTAGGATCCTACGGTTCTCTCGTTCCGGTAGCACTAATTTCTATTGGATTTCACTTAATCCAAATGAATTTACTAAACTCAACTTAATGAGTTCCATAATTTCATTTAGACAGGGGGAAGCCTCGTTAGCAACCGTAGGTCACCTCCTCCGAGGGATTCTCGATCATCTAATAGAGATGTCTTAATTTAGTTTTAGTTGTTGTTTTGTGATGTTTGTGATTAAATTTTGAGCTGTCTTATATTTTGTATGTTGTGGCAGTAAGTTTTATCTTGGTTGATTTTAAATTTGGTTTTGGTTTTACTGCTATCCTATCAGTTTTGGTTCTCATGTAGGGTAGCATCATTAATTAACATGCAAGTTTTGTAAGCATAAGAGTGCAGTGTGGAAAGTATAGAAAAGAGACGGTACCGTAAACTGTAAAAGCGTACCTGACGAGTATTCTCATTCTACAACCTAAAACTCAAAATGCATGTAAGGGCTTTTTATGTAAAGTGGGAAAAATAGGGTTCTGGTGATCTACCAAATCCTAAATCATATCTTGGTGAGCCCCTATTAATTTAATCAAGGATGATTTTATCAAGCAAGATATAGTGAGTTTACTAGACCTCTGAGGTATCCAACAGGTTAGGAGAAAAGCAAGTCCATGCTTCCCCCTCACTGCCTAGTGAAAAGCCTCGAGCTCATTTAAACTTATTATGTTTCTTAATAATTCATCATGTATATATCTCCAATGCTCAGTGAACATTGATGTTTCAATTATCCCTAATAGAATGNAAAGAGCACTATAACTTAAACCCTGTATCTATCCCAAAGGATAAACATAACACTTGAGGACAAGACTCGATCAAATAAACTAAAAAATATATGACATCCATTTAGTTTGCGGACAAGATCCGCTATTTAATATGAAGGATTAAATCGGGTTTATTTTAAGCTGGGTTCAAAAAAGCTTCTTAAATGAACGAAGTCACTTAAGAAAACTGTCGATAAAAATCAGGAATTATTATCTTCAAAGAGGTCAAAGGATAGGATTTTTAAACAAAATCGGACAAAGAGGTGTGAAATGAGAATGGTTCAAGTTTGGAACTTTTTCTTGTAGAATCTAAAGGAGGAAAAACTAGAGGATGTCATATATTCGGAGGAGAACCTCGGTGACATCCCAAGCTATCCTATTGTTTGGCTTCAGTTTTGAGGAGAAATTATTTAAATGTTTCATCCTGCTAATTTTATTAATTTAGGGCTTATATTTATGTGAAATGATCACACGAATAGCCTGGAAGATGTGAGGATTTTAGGTGGTGACGAACGACAACCTCGAAATTCTATGACGAGTTCGGGTTTATATTGTACAACAGAGCTATAGGAAGGCCTAAATATATGGTGAGGATTTACGTTGCATAAGCAAAAAACCTCGAAGTCATATGGCTTTGTTGTTTAATTCTAAGGAAGGAAATTAGTTTAGCTGAGGAAGACATGTTTTGCTCTTGAAGATGGCCGTACTGCCCACCATGCTAGCTCCAAGCTCCTCGTCATGGCGAGTTCAAGTTTTCTAGTGTGTCAAGTTATGATGTCAAATCAGATGTCCCTATGGTTGAAGTTCTTTAAATGTTATGAGGCATATTAAAGTTGATTAGAGCGACACCGATTAGGATCCTACGATTCTCTCTTTCCGGTACCACTATTTTCTATTGGATTTCACTTACTCCAAATGAATTTACTAAACTCAACTTAATGAGTTCCATACTTTCATTTAGACCGGGGGAAGCCTCGTTAGCAACCGTAGGTCACCTCCTCCGAGGGATTCTCGATCATCTAATAGAGATATCTTAATTTAGTTTTAGTTGTTATTTTGTGATGTTTGTGATTAAATTTTGAGTTGTCTTATATTTTGTATGTTGTGGCAGTAAGTTTTATCTTGGTTGATTTTAAATTTGGTTTTGGTTTTACTGCTATCCTATCAGTTTTGGTTCTCATGTAGGGTAGCATCATTAATTAACATGCAAGTTTTGTAAGCATAAGAGTGCAGTGTGGAAGGTATAGAAAAGAGACGGTACCGTAAACTGTAAAAGCGTACCTGATGAGTATTCTCGTTCTACAACCTAAAACTCAAAATGCATGTAAGGGCATTTTATGTAAAGTGGGAAAAATAGGGTTCTGGTGATCTACCAAATGCTAAATCATATCTTGGTGAGCCCCTATTAATTTAATCAAGGATGATTTTATCAAGCAAGATATAGTGAGTTTGCTAGACCTCCGAGGTATCCAATAGGTTAGGAGAAAAAGCAAGTCCATGCTTCCACCTCACTGCCTAGTGAAAAGTCTCGAGCTCATTTAAACTTATTATGTTGCTTAATAATTCATCATGTATATATCTCCAATGCTCAGTGAACATTGATGTTTCAATTATCCCTAATAGAATGGTAATCATCTTTTGTCATTTAATTTGAGAATTATGTGGGTGAAAACCCTTAAAAGGGGCAAGTTAATGTTATTAAGACACTTACCCAATCTCAGCTTTATCTTGGGCTTGTAGTGTTTTATAAGTGTTCAATTTATGGTTGCATTCGCTTTTCTAATCCTCATTTAACTAAATTTGATTCAGCCTAGGTCACTACTATGCCCTTAAGACCTTGGTCGATGTCTTAGTCATTTTAAAAGAGATTAAATTTTAAGTGATAATAATTCATCATCAAAATATTTGAATGTCACTTGAACATCAAATAGGAGTATTAAATTAATGAGTTATTAACACCCAAAATCATACCCCTAAGTCTAGGATTATTTAATTTACTAGACCTCTAAATTTTAATAATTCAAGAAATTAAAAATTTATCCTTTAATTAGGAAAAATGAGATTGGTTTCTACCAATTAATCCCTTAATTTCAGTCATCCAAATTTGTTAATTAGGATAAAAAAATGTTGCCCATTTCCCTTTCTTGAATTAAGCCTAAATGTTAATTAAGGTCAAATTCTCAAAGTTGCACTTTTGCCCCTAAGGCTCTATCACTTCATAATTTATTAAATTTAATTCAAATGACTTTAGATATTTTTATCCCACCTTACTCATGGGTCAATTAGACATAAGATGAGAAAATGTGATTTTTCAAATTTTAATTTAATTTATATAATTATTGATATGCAAAAATATGGTTTCTCAAGAAAAATTCCATAACTTGAACAAGGGAGAGCCTATTCCCTTAAAATTTTTACTGAAGGTAGACTTAGACCAGGGAACCATTGGGATCAAATTTCATGATTTTTTAAGTAAATTTGAATTATTAGATTTAATTTAAGTTATGGAGTGTTAATTAATTATAAAATATTTTGTGTGGAAAATTAAGTTTTACATTTTTATTAAATCTCTCTGAGGTCAAGGAACCTAGAGAAATAAATTTTACATTTTTTTGACTTTTATTTGAGTTATTAGAATTATTTAAGTGAAATATTAATAAAAATTTATTTTAAGCCTTTAAAAATTATTTTTAGCTTTAAAATTCTATATCTTCACTAAGAAAATTAGGAAAAATATTCCAATTACTCCTAAGTGCTTAGGAAATAATTTAGAACATTTCTATGAATTTTATTAATTTTGAGGTTTTTATTACTTTTTAATTTTTTAAATATTAAAACAGGCTTAAAAATGAAGTTTTTATTTTAATTACAATTTTATTTTTAGAAAATTCTCCTAATCACAGAGAGCTCTCAAAACTACTTTTTATAATTTTTTGAGTTATATTTTAATCATTAAAAATTATTTTAGTGTCAAAAATGTCATTTAACTTAGAAAATCAAGTTAAGTTATCAAATGAACTCTAAATATTTTGAAATTTTTATGGAGAGTTCTCTGAACTTTAAATCACAATATAGAAACAAAATCAAGTCATTTAGATTATTATTTTTCCCAAATTAATTTTCTTTGTNATAAGGCTCTATCACTTCATAATTTATCAAATTTAATTCAAATGACTTTAGAATTTTCATCCTACCTTACTCATGGGTCAATTAGACATAAGATGAAAAAATGTGATTTTTCAAATTTTAATTTAATTTATATAATTATTGATATGCAAAAATATGATTTTTCAAGAAAAATTCCATAACTTGAACAAGGCAGAGCCTAATCCCTTGAAATTTTTACTGAAGGTAGACTTAGACCAGGGAACCATTGGGATCAAATTTCATGATTTTTTAAGTTTAATTTGAATTATTAGATTTATTTTAAGTTATGGAGTGTTAATTAATTATAAAATAGTTTGTGTAAGAAATTAAGTTTTACATTTTTATTAAATCTCTCTGAGGTCAAGGAACCTAGAGAAATAAATTTTATATTTTCTNGGTTCTTTGGTTAGAATAAACCGTTAAGAATTACTTTGAATTTTTCTAAGTAACATGCTAATTATTTGATTAATTTATGCAAATAATAGACATAAAATTGAAAAATATGGATCTCTGTCTAGAGGTCTTTTCTGACCTTGAAAAAATTCAGAGATTATCCCCCATGATAGAGGAGCAACATGCCAAAATATCAAGCCATGGTGAAATGTCTACATGCATGGAGAGTTAAAAGACTCAAAACCATATTNTATTTTCTTGACTTTTATTTGAGTTATTAGAATTATTTAAGTGAATTATTAAGAAAAATTTATTTTTAGCCTTTAAAAATTATTTTTAGCTTTAAAATTCTATATCTTCACTAAGAAAATTAGGAAAAATATTCCAATTACTTCTAAGCGCTTAGGAAATAATTTAGAACATTTCTATGAATTTTATTAATTTTGAGGTTTTTATTAATTTTTAATTTTTTAAATATTAAAATAGGCTTAAAAATGAAGTTTTTATTTTAATTACAATTTTATTCTTAGAAAATTCTCAAAACTAATTTTTATAATTTTTTGAGTTATATTTTAATTATTAAAAATTATTTTAGTGTAAAAAATGTCATTTAACTTAGAAAATCAAGCTAAGTTATCAAATGAACTCTAAATATTTTGAAATTTTTATGGAGAGTTCTCTGGACTTTAAATCACAATATAGAAACAAAATCAAGTCATTTAGATTATTATTTTTCCCAAATTAATTTTTTTTGTGTTTTAGGGTTTTGTGAGAGTTAAGTGTGTTCTTAATGACTTGACCCATGAAAAATTTTCCAAAGGGTTCTTTGGTTAGAATAAACCTTTAAGAATTACTTTGAATTTTTCTAAGTAACATGCTAATTATTTGATTAATTTATGCAAATAATAGACATAAACTTGAAAAATATGGATCTCTGTCTAGAGGTCTTTTATGACCTTGACAAAATTCAGAGAATATCCCCCATGATAGAGGAACAACATGCCAAAATATCAAGCCATGGTGAAATGTCTACATGCATGGAGAGTTAAAAGACTCAAAACCATATTTAATTAATTAAAAATAAAACATGCATCAAATAAACTTTAAACCATTTCCACACTGCTCTCCTACATTCACTGAGCACTAGGGTATTTTTTTTTTAATTTTTATGATGTTTTTACACCAAGATATGGATATTTGAAGTTGTGGCCATTAAATAAGTAACATAAAGCCCTATTTTTCTACTTATCCAGCGCAACACTACGTCATCCTTGGCTTCTCCGAAGCTCCACATGGCGTCTTCTGGTTTGGTGCTGCCTTCTGAGTCATCCCGCGCTTTATGAACTATGCTCCCATCCGACACAATCAGAGCCCTCCATTTGATACAAGCGCGATCCAACGGTTGTGGGTCATTGTCCCCAAATCCCTAGTCCGAGAACCGTCCAAATTTAATCCTTAAGATCTCACTCATTTCTACACCAAATGACCTTGGGTTTGATCCTATGGACTCGTCAAAGTGTGTAGAACACATCCATACTGTGATCATGCCATTAAATCAACTCTAATCAAATGGAGAGTGAAAATAGGCTCGGGAAGAGGGGGAGTTTGATACCTTTGCTCTGAGAAGGGAAGCTTCAATCAGAGGTGCTTGGCATATTTGTAGAGGTCCAAGGAGGCCAGGGATTGAGCCTCTTACTGTGGTTAAAGGTCTAGACCCAAATTCGATCAAGGCCGAATTTGGGTGTTGATCAAAGTCTAGTGTAGGGGCTCTCTGTGAGGGGGCTTTGATGGGGCTTCTTCTCCTCNTTGCTCTCCTATATTCACTGAGCACTAGGGGATTTCTTTTTATTTTTATGATGTTCTTACACCAAGATATGGATATTTGAAGTTGTGGCCATTAAATAAGTAAAATAAAGCCCTATTTTTCTACTTATCCAGCGCAACACTACGTCATCCTTGGCTTCTCCGAAGCTCCACATGGCATCTTCTGGTTTGGCACTGCCTTCTGAGTCATCCCGCGCTTTATAAACTATGCTCCCATCCGACACAATCAGAGCCCTCCATTTGATACACGCGCGATCCAACGGTTGTGGGTCATCGTCCCCAAATCCCTAGTCCGAGAACCGTCCAAATTTAATCCTTAAGATCTCACTCATTTCTACACCAAATGACCTTGGGTTTGATCCTATGGACTTTTCAAAGTGTTTAGAACACATCCATACGGTAATCATGCCATTAAATCAACTCTGATCAAATGGAGAGTGAAAATAGGCTCGGGAAGATGGGGAGTTTGATGCCTTTGCTTTGAGAAGGGAAGCTTCAATCAGAGGTGCTTGACACATTTGTGGAGGTCCAAGGAGGCCAGGGATTGAGCCTCTTACTGTGGTTAAAGGTCTAGACCCAAATTTGATCAAAGCCGAATTTGGGTGTTGATCAAAGTCTAGTGTAGGGGCTCTTTGTGAGGGGGCTTTGATGGGGCTTCTTCTCCTCTCACTGTGGTGAAGATGTGGGTGAGTTTAATTTGATTTTTGTGCACTGTGGAGGTGTGGAGAGTTCTATCCAGTCTTCAGTAAGGATTTGAGCTCAAAAATTGAACTCCAACAAGGGGAATTAGGATAAGGAAGTGGTTGGGTTGCACTAAGGAGGTCTCAAAGTGGCTGTGGGAGAAATTTAGAGGGGTTACCTTGAGAAAATTTTAGCACCTCTCTCTTTTTATGAAGGGGCCATTTTATAGCCATGGACAGAGAGGGGAGGTCAGGGTTTGGTCATGGGTGCAAAGCCTTGCTTAGGTGGNTGGCTATGGGAGAAATTTATAGGGGTCTCCTTGAGAAAATTTTAGCACCTCTCTCTTATTTATGAAGAGGCCATTTTATAGCCATGGACAGAGAGGGGAGGTCAGGGTTTGGTCATGGGTGCAAAGCCTTGCTTAGGTGGTGGGCTAAGAGGCTCTAAAGTTTAATTAAGTTGAGCTGGATCCTAGGGCTAAGAATGGGTTTTATTTAAGGGTGGTGGCTCTTAATTTTGAGGTTTTCTGGTGACTAGGCTGGCTAGCAGGGCTAGAGGAGGTGGCCAGGAGGTCAGGTGAGTTAGGGAGAGGCTTAAATATGGTTTAACCCCAAGGGTTAGTCATGATGGAAGAGATATTTGGTTTAAGACCCAAAAATGGGTATGAATANCAATTTTGAGGTTTTTTGGTGACTAGGCTGGCTAGCAGGGCTAGGGGAGGTGGCCAAGAGGTCAGGTGAGTCAGAGAGAGGCTTAATTATGGTTTAACCCCAAGGGTTAGTCATGATGGAAGAGATATTTGGTTTAAGACCCAAAAATGGGTATGAATCCTTTAATTTAGGGACCCATTGGTCCATAGCTTACTTTTGTGGGTTTTTTATGGTTTATCCTTGTCCAAGGGAATGGTTTAGTGGTTGTGGTGGTCTTTGGTTGGCCAATTTGGCTTGACTAGGTCAATTTTTGGTGAAGGGGTCCCTGTGGGTCAAAATGACTAAAGGTTGGGTTTGGGTTAAGATAGCCATGATTTTGAGCCTAATTAATTGATCAACATTGTGTAGATGATTGTAATGAAGATTTTTGCTGAAGGATTGAAATGATTTTGAGTTCAATTGGGGGTTCAATTTGAAGGATTTTTGGAAATTTTGTCACTTTGGGCATGTTGGGCTAGACTTGGGTCTAGATTGGGCTAAGCTTGGGCTAAGTCCAAATAGATTGTTGAGAATAGTTTATAGGAATGTCATGAAGAGTTTTCAACATAAATTGGGTGCCAATTTTTGGTTTAGGCCAATCAATTTTGTGGAATTTGAAGGCATGGCCAAATTGGAGGAAATTTGGGAAATTTTGGACGTAGGTTAAAATTGAAGGCAATTAAGGCTTCACCAAGGCCAATTAAAGGTTAAGTTTGATTTGTAGGAATATTATGAAGAGTTTTCAACAGAAATTGTGGCAAATTGAGTAGGCTATGAGGTTCAATTTGGTGGGATTAAGTCATGTAGCCAAAATTAAGGGTTTGACTTAGATCAAAATTGGGCNATTGGGAAATTTTGGACTTAGGTTAAAATTGAAGGCAATTAAGGCTTCACAAAGGCCAATTAAAGGTTAAGTTTGATTTTTAGGAATATTATGAAGATTTTTCAACATAAATTGTGGCAAATGGAGCAGACTATGAGGTTCAATTTGGTGGGATTAAGTCATGTAGCCAAAATTAAGGGTTTGACTTAGATCAAAATTGGGCTCAAATCATGGGCTAATCAAGCTTGGCTTTGGTTTAGATTTGTCATATGAAAGGTGAATTTAAGTTTATGATTGAAATTGAGGGGAATTAGGGTCAAATTGATGGACATATGAGGTGAATTTTGGGAAAATTGGGCCTTTAAAGGTAATTTGGGGGTTTTGGTCAAAATTGTCAAATTGACCAAATTGGGTTCAATTGAAGAGTCCAAATGGGTTTTGGAAACATTTGGAGTAATTTTGGATGTTTTGGGAAANGCATGGGCCAATTAAGCTTGGCTTTGGTTTAGATTTGTCATATGAAAGGTGAATTAAGTTTAGGATTGAAATTGAGGGGAATTAGGGTCAAATTGATGGACATATGAGGTGAATTTTGGGAAAATTGGGCCTTTAAAGGTAATTTGGGGATTTTGGTCAAAATAGTCAAACTGGACAAATTGGGTTCAATTGAAGAGTCCAAATGGGTTTTGGAAACATTTGGAGTAATTTTGGATGTTTTGGGAAAGTTTGGGGTGCCAAGGGTATTTTTGTAATTTTGAGAAATTTGGGGGCATTTTGGTAATTTTGGAAGTTTTGTGTGGATTTGGGCAATTTGGGTATTTTGAAATGGTTTGAGATTATTTTTGAACAAATTTAGGTATTTTGGGTGAATTTAAGGATTTTGGCCAATTTTAGGGTTCCAAGTTTTCTAGGTAATTTGAGAGATTTTAGGGGCAAAAAACCAAGTTGGATATTTTGGTAGAATTGGAATGCCAACCACCATGTATGAGCTACGGAGTAATGGAATCCCCATTTGAGTCCTCTATGTAGTGGTCTTAGCTAAACCCTAGCTTAGGGCTAATATGTTTAGGGGACCATCTACATGAGTCTACCAAAGGATCAAGGGATCAAAGTCAACAATTTTAGGTTTAGAGTTGTGAGTGATTGTGAGTGAGAGTGAGTGAAATAGCTCCAGACCAACATCTAAAGTCAAAACTAAGGTCAATCAGTCATATGGGGACTCATCTTGAACTCCCTTATACTGAGCCCACCTACTAAGTGCTAGAAGTTAGGACCAAAATGTGAAACTTCAAGTTGAGCAAAGAGGAGTGTAGAATTTCTAATGGTGAGGGTTCCTTTTCTAGTTTTCTAGGAATAGTCAACAGGAAAGTCTTATGGCTAGAACCTAGGCTACTAAAGAGGAAAAACTAAACCTCAACAAAAAGTGAGGTCAACAATGTTGTAATCCACTTTGCATGATCTTCAAATTTTCTCTTGATTATGTTGTTCTTCCACTGGTGGAGGTGGAGGTAGCTCTTTTGGCGTTACTATTTTCTTTTGTTTATCCGTTGGAGCTGACCTTGGGGGTAATATTCTCCTGCTCCTCAAGTTCACTTTTGTAATTTCTTCTTCTTGAGATACTATTGTCAAATTTTCTGGTGTTTCTTCCTTGTCGGAAAGATTTAAGTTGGCGGCGAGTGGAGCACCATGGCGCTCGAGGATTGGCTCTTCAATCTAGATGCTATCGTAAGCTTTGTTGTCGATATCTTCTTCGGCCTTGTTAACGAGTTCATCAGACTCAACCATGATTTGGGGATCATTTTGGGAATCTAGATTGAAGTTAGGTTGGTCATAATCGATTACGTTATCACTTGAAACAGTTAAAATGTAGCCAAAATCATAATCATTATATTCATAAGACCCCAGAGGGACAAAAAGATAATCATACAAGGTCAGGGGCTTGAGGATTTTATTCCCCGAATCCGAGGCAACCAATCTAGTAGAGGCAGCCCCTATCCTACCCTTTGTGCTATCAGTCCTCATGGTGGTATTCCTCTTCTTCTTCTTCTACTTCTTTAATGATGTCAGTTCTTCTGGCGAAATCTTCATCTCAGGCTTGGCAGGCTGAAGACTTTGGACAGAAGCTAACCTTGAAGTGGACTGGATCTGGTTCAGTATTTTCTTGGACGATTTGCTTCAGACTATACTCTATCCATCTTTTTCAGTATACATGTCAATCAGAGAGATTGGTTCAGCCGAAATCATATTAATAGAACCTTTTTCATGTTATTTTAAATATTCTTTCGGGATTGTTATATTCCCTTCCAAAAGATTTTTCTTGAGCCAATCCTTGAAGAAAAAACATTCCTTTGTAGTGTGTCCAAGCAATCTATGATACGAGTAATAATTTGGTTGATCCTTCTTGTCGACCTCTTTGGGTTTCGTTGGATCTGGTAATATGAACTCAGACTTCCTCATGAGACTTCTGAACTTTTGGGTACGACTTCATCTTTGAAGGAATACACCACTTTCCTTCATTCTGCAATGAACATTTTCTTGTTTTATGTTCGGTATGATCCTCCTTGATGCGGTTGCTGGCAAAACTGGCCATATTGTTGTATCTGTTGTTGAGCATGCAGCGATGACGACTGACAAGAATCCTCCACATGTATTTTCATCGGCTACTTTCCTTTATCGACAGTTTCCACTGTTCCGGACTTCTTTTCAAATAATCTGGTTGTCTTGGACTTCTCGGCCTTCTTATGCGAATCCATATGTTTGACTTCTTCTTGATGATTGCTAGCTTCGCTGAGTAGCTTCTCGAAGGATTCAATGGTGAGTCCCTTGAGCATGAAAGCTACTGGCCAATAGATGCTCTTGAGTAAGATCTCAATCGCATAATGTTCTTGCAGCTGAGGTTCACATTTCAAGCTAAGGTTTCTCCACCTCAAAATGTAATCCACTAAAGTCTCGTTGGGCTTTTGCTTCTCTACTGTGAGATCTCTAATAGACACATGATTTTACACTCCATCAAATCATTTTACGAACAACTGTTCTAGCTTGTCGAATGTATAACTGATCCATTGGGTAATTCGACATACCAATCGAAAGAGTAACGCTTCTTTTCCTCTAGTATTACCACAACTGGCTCGAAAATGTGCTATGTGCTGCCTGGGATTTCGAGTTCCATCAAATATATTAAAGTTTGACGACACAAAACCCTTAGGGTAGGTTAGGGCATAGAACTCCGAGTAAAGTCTACCCTTTAAAACCAATGCACCACCCTTAGATTGGGCTAAGGCCTCCCAAACTTGCTCGATCATTTGCTTAAATTCTTTTTCTGGCATGACACTTGATGGAGAATCCTTCTTTTGTTCCTCATCTTATTTGCTGAGGTGACTTCTCTCCTTTCATCTGTGATAAGTATAATCTCCAGTTGATTGACTTCTGGAGAGGCTAACTGTGGGGGTTTAGACTGTCCCTGAACTGTGGCCATGGTTGTCATGGCAGAAGCCATCTCGTCCATTATTTTCTCTATTTGGCTGATTTGCTCGTCCCTAAAGAAAACAACCCTACGCAGCTCATCTACGATGTTCTCTTCGATGAGTGGTTGTGCGTCAAGCGCAGATGCAACGGCTCTGGTCTCGATGACATGGACATCCATTAAATCTTCCTCGAGGTAATAATTGAAGTTAAAATCTTCATCATCATCAATGGAAACTCCATGTTCTCAGGCTAACTTGAAAATCTCGACCCTGAGCTTTTCAACCATTTCTTCAATTATAAATTCTTGTAACATCTTGAGATCTGAAGGACTTTGCTGGACATCCTCCACTTGCTCCTCCATCTCGTTAGCAATAGCTGCAACAATGTCGGATACTTTGGAACCTTGCTTCATTCCATGATCCTGCTCTGTGGGTCTACTGGATTGTATTGGTACGACAACCTTGATTACCCATACCTTTTTCTTTGACGGTGATGTCTTGAGACGGAGTGTCTCAGTAGAAACATTGGGTTATCAAAGAGAAGTATTCTCCTTATGGTGCAGACCAGATACAATACTAGGTAAATTCTTTATTTTTTCCTTTGAAACTTTAGGAACGTTCTTATGGCTGGTGGTTGGTGGAATTATTGGACCCAGATGCGACTTAATTGGTCAACGAGCTACAGGTCTAATGGCAGTAGAATCTAAAGTATCAATGGTGGTATAAACTTTGCTTCCCAAGAGGAACCATATGGGAATGCGAATAGGTAAAGCTTCAATTGACTTCTGAGATTGCCTGACAGATATGTCGTTCCTTAAAATTTCCTTCTTCATGTGAGGGGATACTACATGTCCCACACATTTGAGTAACTCGCCAACTGAACAACCTTCTTTGGTAGCTAGTTTCTGGAAAACCATCTAACTCAAGTGATGTGAGTAGGCTTCTTCTTCTCCCCACCCTGTCCATGAGGTGACGGTAAGGTAACAGCAATCTTCTGGATACTCTCGTACCCGTTAGTATTCATTATAGGATGGAACCTACTGCCTTACAGAAGTGGATAGATCTTTAGTAATCCTGTCTCCTCCTGGTGAGGAACTTCATCAACAGGTACTTCCTTAGGAATCTGGGCTTTAGTAGCCATTCAAACATTCCAGCTGCGGTTTCACCTTTGGGTTTGGGTTAACAGTGTGGTCCTCAAACTTGATCCGATTTCAAACATTGACGGTGTGACAACCAATCCTTTAGTTTGGTCTTTGACAATCACAACTTCTTTTCCCTTAGTAGAAACAGAAATAATAGATTTAGTAGGTGTCGTGGTGGCAGTAGTCTTGATCTTCTTATAGGAATGGAAATCCAGAGGGCAATTCAGGTTAAATTTGGTAGACATTTCTCGAACCTCTGGAGCGGAAACTTTCATTACGATAAATAGGGCTTACTGAGAACGACCTTGAGGTCCTTAAATCCTACTCCGAACTTGATGGTGGGAGCAACATTCCAGGCATCACGGCTCTTCGGCAGGTTGCAGGAAAAAGTGGGCATTTGGAATGCCATTGCAACAGCTTTAAAAAGAAAGCTCTGGGGTTAGCTATTTGGCTAATACCTCGTAATCTTAGTGCGAGCACTAAAAATTAGCAGAGGTCGATCTGTAGACTGAGTAAGTTTTTATTTAATTTGTGGAGTTTTTAAAATTTTAGTAAAGGTAATTTGAAAGTAGAAAGGTTTAATTAATATAAGAAAAATTAAAGAACACGCGTAACATGACACAGTTCAATATAATTTGCAAAATAGTAAATCGAACTCAAAAGGGAAAATGTGAAGTTTAGGACCTACTGCGGGACAAACTTTATAACGCATAATGTTCAGGTGGAACCATTCCACCAACACACCTAATTTACATTTGCAAAATCAAAATTCCATCGCCCGTTTCAGAATGACATTTAATTTGCATATATGTATAAGTTTAGAAAAATATGAAATCAAACTGACCCCATCTTTTTCATAGTTTAAATGAAAGAGCACTATACCTAAAACTCTGTATTTATCCCGAAGGATAAAAGCAAGACTTGAGGATGATGCTCGATCAAATAAACTAAGAAATATATGACATCCGTTTGGTCTGCAAAACCATTTTTTATTTGCCGACAAGTTCCTCTATTTAATATGAAGAATTAAAAAGGGTTTATATTAAGATGGGTTTGGAAAAACTTCCTATAAGGGCAAGCCCCTATAGTTAATTACATCTTAGATAACCAAAGTTACCTAAGAAAACTCTCGATAAAAATTAGGAAATGATATCTTCAAAGAGGTCAAAAGATAGGACTTTTCAACGGGATCGAAAGAAGAGGTGTGAAAGGGGATTGACTCAAATTTGGAACATTTATTATAGAATCCAAAGAAGGAAGAACTAGGGGATGTCATAGATCTGGAGAAGAACCTTGGTGAATTCCCAAGATATCCAATAGTTTGGTTTTAGATTTCAAGAGAAATTAATTAAGTGTTCCATCCTGAAAATTTTATTTTTTTAGGGCTTACATTTATGTGAAACGATCACACAAATAGCTTAGAAGATGTGAGGATTTAAGTCATGACAAACGACATCCTCGGAATCCTAAGACGAGTTAGGGCTTATATTATACAGCAGAGCCACACAAAGGTTGAAAGATGAGTTGAGGATTTATGTTGCACTAGGCAAACAACCTTGAAATACTATGGTTTGTTATTTAATTCTAAGGAATGATATGCTATTGTAGCTTCTCTTGCTGTTGAAGATGGCCGTGCTACCCACAATGCTAGCTCCAAGCTCCTCGTCGAGGTGAGTTTAAGTTTTCTAATAAGTCAAGTTATAGTGTCAAATCAGATGTCCCTATGATTATGATTCTTTTAATATTATGAGTCATATTAAAGTTGATTAGAGCAACACCGATTAGGATCATATGGTTCTCTCGTTCGGGCACCACTATTTTCTATTGGATTCACTTATTCTAAATGAATTTACTAAACTCAACTTAAAGAGTTCCATACTTTCATTTAGACCGTGGGAAGCCTCATTAGCAACCGTAGTTTATCTCCTCCAAGGGATTCCCGATCATTCGATAGAGACGTCTTAATTTAGTTGTAATTGATGTTTTGTGATGTTTATGATTAAAATTTGAGTTGTTTTATATTTTGAATGTTGTGGCGTTTTATCTTGGTTGATTTTAGTTTTGGTTTTGGTTTCATGGCTTCCCTAGCAGTTTTGGTTTTCATGCAGGGTGACATCGTTGTTAAACATGCAAGTTTTATAAGTATAAAAATACAGTGTGGAAAGTACAAGAAAAGATGGTACTATAAACTGTAAAAGTGTACCTGGCGAGTCTTCTCGTTCCACCACCTGAAAGTTCAGTACTTGCAAAAAATTTATATAATATTGCAAGGAATTTAAATTGCATGAATAGATGAAGGTTTAATTACCAAACCCCAAGTTATGATTTTATTGAATCTTGGTAGGTCATAGTGGATAATTTTAGAACAACATATGACAAGTTCAATTTGCTCTTCAAAATATCCAGAAGATTTCAAAGTGTTGAGGGAATGACCCTGAACTACTTTGAGACTCTCTTGAATTATTTCGAGTTCATTTTAAACTTATCATATTGTTCCATCAATCCTCTGAGGCTGAAGTGTCAAGGATAGAATACTCGACATTCATATAAAAACTACTACCCCGTTGCTCGGTGAAACTTGACAACTTAATTATCTCAATGATAGAATACTCGATTAATCAATTGATGTTTCGTTTAAGAGTTGTGTGAATGGGTGCCCCTAAGGAAAGTTTAGGTCATTTAAGACTATGGTGCCCACAATTAAAGTCAGGCTTGTAGTGTTTAAAGATGTTAATTACCAATTATGTTATCTTCTAAATCCAATCAATTGTGTTTAGACATTGAGCCTATATCACTACTAAGCCCTTAACAATCATGATAGGTGAAATGATGATTATCAAAATTTTGATTTAAATGATAGGTATTCTTATCAAATGGTCAAACCATCCTCAACTTTGGGCTTTAGGAAAAGTGAATTTCCATCTTTCCAATTTAAGCCCATCACTTAAGAATCGTCTGATCTTAGTTGACTTCCAAGCCATGAAGATTAGGAAAATTATGATCTTGTTGACATTGTGCAAATGTGGTGAGTGAGTTTCTACCTTTTAATCCTATTGTATATCAATCATCCAAACATATTTATTGAGATCAAAACTACCCATTTCCCCTTTGGTTAATCTTAAATTTTGATTTAAGACACCAAAGTCTAAAATTACCACTTTGCCCTTGGGGTATTTCACCTCATAACTCACTAAACACAACTCAAATGACTTTGAGGTTTTAAAGTGTCATATTCATGAGGTAATTATAATGTTAGAGGAGAGCATGTGGACCTCTCAAAATTTTAATTTAATTTAGGTAATTATTTAAATTTAGGAGATAGAATTTTCCAAGGTTAATTTGTTTAACTTTCCAAAATGAAGTTTGTATTTATGAGAAAATTATTAGAGATTTCCTTAGGTTAGAGAAACACCTAGGCAAGATTTCATTAATTTTTTGAATTAAAAGTATTATTATTATTATTATTAATTTTAATCAATTTCAATGATTAAATCAAATAGAAAATAATGTTTTATTTACAAAAAATCATTTTTATATTTTTAATAGACTTCTCAAATTTCAAAAAACTAAAAGAAACAAGTTTTGTATTTTTGTGATTTTTAATTTATTTATTATAATTATTTTAATGGGAAAATATGAAAAANGAATCACATAGAAAATAATGTTTTATTTACAAAAAATCATTTTTATATTTTTAATAGACTTCTCTAAATTCAAAAAACTAAGAGAAACAAGTTTTGTATTTTTGTGATTTTTAATTTATTTATTATAATTATTTTAATGGGAAAATATGAAAAATTCATTTTTAAGCTTTTTAAAATTTATATTTTAACTTAGAAAAATTAGGAAAAATATCTTAATGAATTCTAAGTGATCAAGGGACATTTCCATTCATTTTTGAACCATTTTGTATTTTTTGAAAAATTTGATTATTTTAATTATTTTTAAATCAAAATATATATTTTAAAAATGAAATATTTTCACAAAAATGGATTTTATTTTTATTAAATGACCCTGATCACAAAGAACTCAAAGAAATAATTTTCATAATTTTCTTAAGCTTAATTAATTTAATATAATTATTTTTATACAAAAATACAAGGTTTCCTTAGAAAATTCATTTGAATACTTGAACTTAATCAAATAATTTTCAAATTTTTACAGTGAATAAACATGATTTCTATGAACAAGGTGGGATTAATTTTGTTGATTTTTGGTAAGTATATAATTTACAAAAATTAACAAAAATATTCATACTTAATTAAATATAAAAATTTACAGAATAATTCAAAGAATCATGATATTTTTCTTAAACTTTCCTGACTATAGGAAAGCTACTAAAATTGTTCCCATAATTTCCAAGTGATATTTTAATTTTTATAATTAAAATAATCCAAAATAGCCACCCTAGCTTGAAAATTAAGGTTAGAGAAATAAAGAGTTTCTCTAACTTTGGAAAAATTAGTGAATATCTCCTCTATGATGAGGAACAAACTCTGAAAATTTCAAGCCATGGTGAATTAAAATTTCAGAGAGGGTATTTAATTAATTAAAAATAATATATTTGAATAAAAACTTAATTTTGGTCTAAATTATTCTCCTCTATTCACATAGCAAAAGAGAATTTTTATTTTTTTTAATAATTTTGTTAGAGAAAGATATGAATTTTTGAAGTTTAGGCATTTAAAATAATTCAAAAATCTGTATTTTTCTACTTATCCAGCACGGTGCCACCACGACCTCGTCCGCTCCGAAGACTCCACGCGTTGCTCCATAATTTGATGCTGCCAACCACACAGCCTTCACGCGAACCATGCTTTATGCACCCAGGTTTTTTTGGCTTGATCTCCTCCATCCATTGGATACACGCGCAATCGGACGACTCTCCGTTATCATCCCCAAGTGAACTAACATGTGAGCCGTTCACACTAAAACCTTAAGATCTNTGGGGCAAAAAGCCAAGTTGAATATTTTGGTAGAATTGGGGTGCCAACCACCATGTATGAGCTATGGACTAATGGAATCCCCATTTGGGTCCTCTATGTAGTGGTCTTAGCTAAACCCTAGCTTAGAGCTAGTATGTTTAGGGGACCATCTACATGAGTCTACCAAAGGATCAAGGGATCAAAGTCAACAATTTTAGGTTTAGGGTTTTGAGTGGTTGTGAGTGAGAGTGAGTGAACTAGCTCCAGACCAACATCTAAAGTTAAGACTAAGGTCAATCAGCCCTATGGGGACTCATCTTGAACTCCCTTATACTGACCCCACCTACTAAGTGATAGAGGTTAGGACCAAAATGTGAAACTTCAAGTTGAGCAAAGAAGAGTGTAGTATTTCTAATGGTGAGGGTTCCTTTTCTAGTTTTCTAGGAATAGTCAACAGAAAAGTCCTATGACCTAGGCTACTAAAGAGGAAAAACTAAACCTCAACTAAAAGTGAGGTCAACAATGTTGCAATCCACTTTGCATGATCTTCAATTTCTCTTGATTATGTTGTTCTTCCACTGGTGGAGGTGGAGGTAGCTCTTCTCGCGTTACGATTTTCTTTTGTTTATCCGTTGGAACTGACCTTGGGGGTAATATTCTCCTGCTCCTCAAGTTCACTTTTGTAAGTTCTTCTTCTTAAGATGTATTTGTCAAATTTTCTGGTGTTTCTTCCTTGTCAAAAAGATTTAAGTTGGTGGCGAGTGGAGCACCATGGCGCTCAAGGATTGGCTCTTCACTCTAGATACTATCGTAAGCGTTGGTTTCGATATCTTCTTCGGCCTTATTAACGAGTTCATCAGACTCAACCATGATTTGGGGATCATTCTGAGAATCTAGATTGAAGTTAGGTTGGTCATAATCAATTGCGTTATCACTAAAAAAAGTTAAAACGTAGCCAAAATCATAATCATTATATTCATAAGACCCCGGAGGGACAAAAAAATAATCATACATGGTCAGGGGCTTGAGGATTTTATTCCCCGAATCCGAGGCAACCAATCTAGTAGAGGCAGCCCCTATCCTACCCCCTGTGCTATCAGTCCTCATGGTGGTAATCCTCTTCTTCTTCTTCTTCTTCTACTTCTTTAATGATGTCAGTTCTTCTGGCAAAATCTTCATCTCGGGCTTGGCAGGCTGAAGACTTTGGAAAGAAGCTAGCCTTGAAGTGGACTGGA
Organism: Phalaenopsis hybrid cultivar; assembly: GCA_002079205.1. Classification (NCBI taxonomy): domain Eukaryota; kingdom Viridiplantae; phylum Streptophyta; class Magnoliopsida; order Asparagales; family Orchidaceae; genus Phalaenopsis; species Phalaenopsis hybrid cultivar. The sequence continues at coordinate 41,387 of JXCR01014653.1, forward strand.
TCTGGTTCAATATTTTCCTTGATGATTTGCTTCAGACTATACTCCATCCATCTTTTTTAGTATACATGTCAATCAGAGAGATTGGTTCAGCCGAAATCATATTAATAGAACCTTTTTCATGTTATTTTAAATATTCTTTCGGGATCGTTATATTACATTCCAAAAGATTTTTCTTGAGCCAATCCTTGAAGACAAAACATTCCTCAATAGTGTGTCCAAGCAATCTATGATACGGGCAATAATTTGGTTGATCCTTCTTGTCGACCTCTTTGGGTTTCGTTGAATTTAGTAATATGAACTCAGGCTTCCTCATCAGAATTCTGAACTTTTGGGTACGACTTCATCTTTGAAGGAATACACCACTTTCCTTCATTCTGCAATGAACATTTTCTTGTTTTATGTTCGGTATGATCCTCCTTGATGCGGTTGCTGGATAAACTGGCCATATTGTTGTATCTGTTGTTGAGCATGCAGCGATGACGACTGACAAGAATTCTTCACATGTATTTTCATCGACTACTTTCGTTTATCGACTATTTCCACTGTTCCGGACTTCTTTTCAAATAATCTGGTTATCTTGGACTTCTTAGCCTTCTTATGAGAATCCATATGTTTGACTTCTTCTTGATGATTGCTAGCTTCGCTGAGTAGCTTCTCGAAGGATTCAATGGTGAGTCCCTTGAGCATGAAAGCTACTGGCCAATAGATGCTCTTGAGTAAGATCTCAATCGCATAATGTTCTTGCAGCTGAGGTTCACATTTCAAGCTAAGGTTTCTCCACCTCAAAATGTAATCCACTAAAGTCTCGTTGGGCTTTTGCTTCTCTACTGTGAGATCTCTAATAGACACATGATTTTACACTCCATCAAATCATTTTACGGACAACTGTTCTAGCTTGGCGAATGTCTTAACTGATCCATTGGGTAATTTGACATACCAATCAAAAGAGTAACACTTTGTTTCCTCTAGTATTACCACAACTGGCTCGAAAATGTGATATGTGCTGCCTGGGATTTCGAGTTCCATCAAATATCTTAAAGTTTGACGACACAAAACCCATAGGGTAGGTTAGGGCATAAAATGCCTCCGAGTAAAGTTTACCCTTTAAAACCAATGCACCACCCTTAGATTGGGCTAAGGCCTCCCAAACTTGCTCGATCATTTGCTTAAATTCTTTTTCTGGCATGACACTTGATGGAGAATCCTTCTTTTGTTGCTCATCTCTATTTGATGTGGTGACTTCTCTCCTTTCATCTGTGATATGTATAATCTTCAGTTGATTGACTTCTAGAGAGGCTAACTATGGGGGTTTAGACTGTCCCTGAACTGTGGCCATGGTGGTCATGGCAGAAGCCATCTCTTCCATTCTTTTCTCTATTTGGTTGATTTGCTCGTCCCTAAAGAAAACAACCCTACGCAGCTCATCTATGGTGTTCTCTTTGATGAGTGGTTGTGTGTCAAGCGCAGATGCAACGGATCTGGTCTCGATGACATGGACATCCATTATATCTTCCTTGAGGTAATCATTGAAGTTAAAATCTTCATCATCATCAATAGAAACTCCATGTTCTCGGGCTAACTCAAAAATCTCGACCCTGAGCTTTTCAACCATTTCTTCAATTATAAATTCTTGTAAAATCTTGAGATCTGAAGGACTTTGCTGGACATCCTCCACTTGCTCCTCCATCTTGTTAGCAATTGCTGCAGCAATGTCAGATACTTTAGAACCTTGCTTCATTTCATGATCCTGCTCTGTGGTCCTACTGGACCGTGTTGGTACGAAAACCTTGATTACCCATACGTTTTTCTTTGGCGGTGATGTCTTGAGACGGAGTGTCTCAGCAGAAACATTGGGTTATCAAAGAGAAGTATGCTCCCCATGGTGCACACCAGATACAATACTAGGTAAATTCTTTATCTTTTCTTTCGAAACTTTAGGAACGTTCTTATGGCTGGTGGTTGGTGGAATTCTTGGACCCAGATGCGACTTAATTGGTCAATGAGCTGCATGTCTAATGGCAGTAGAATCAGTAGTATCAATGGTGGTATAAGCTTTGCTTCCCAAGAGGAACCATATGGGAATGCGAACAGGTAAAGCTTTAGTTGACTTCTGAGATTGCCTGACAGATATGCCGTCCCTTAAAATTTCCTTCTTCATGTGAGGGGATACTGCACGTACCACTTATTTGAGTAACTCGCCAACTGAACAACCTTCTTTGGTAGCTAGTTTTTGGAAAACCATCTAACTCAAGTGATATGAGTAGGCTTCTTCTTCTCCCCACCTTGTCCATGAGGTGACGGTAAGGTAACATCAATCTTCTGGATACTCTCGTACCCTTTAGTATTCATTATAGGATGGAACCTACTGCCTTACAGAAGTGGATAGATCTTTAGTAATCTTGTCTCCTCCTGGTGAGGAACTTCATCAACAGGTACTTCCTTAGGAATCTGGGATTTAGTAGCCATTCAAACCTTCCAGCTGCGGTTTCTCCTTTGGATTTGGGTTAACGGTGTGGTCCTCAAACTTGATCCGATTTCAAACATTGACGGTGTGACAACCAATCCTTCAGTTTGGTCTTTGACAATCACAACTTCTTCTCCCTTAGTAGAAACATAAATAATAGATTTAGTAGGTGCCGTGGTGGCAGTAGTCTTGATCTTCTTATAAGAATGGAAATCCAGAGGGCAATTCAGGTTAAACTTGGTAGACAGTTCTCGAGCCTCTGGAGCGGAAACTTTCATTACGACAAATAGGGCTTACTGAGAACGACCTTGAGATCTTTAAATCATGCTCCGAACTTGATGGTGGGAGCAACATTCCAGGCATCACGGCTCTTTGGCAGATTGCAGGAAAAAAAGTGAGCATTTGGAATGCCATTGCAACAACTTTAAAAAGAAAGCTATGGGGTTAGTTATTTGGCTAATACCTCGTAATCGTAGTGCGAGCACTAAAAATTAGCAGAGGTCGATCTGTAGACCGAGTAAGTTTTTATTTAATTTGTGGAGTTTTTAAAATTTTAGTAAAGGTAATTTGAAAGTAGTAAGGTTTAATTAATATAAGAAAAATTAAAAAACACGCGTAACACAACACAGTTCAATATAATTTGCAAAATAGTAAATCAAACTCAAAAGGGAAAATGTGAAGTTTAGGACCTACTGCGGGACAAACTTTATAACACATAATGCTCAGGTGGAACCAGTCCACCAACACACCTAATTTACATTTGTAAAATCAAAATTCCGTCGCCCGTTTCAGAATGACATTTAATTTGCATATATGTATAAGTTTAGAAAAATATGAAATCAAACTGACCCCATCTTTTTCATAGTTTAAATGAAAGAGCATTATACCTAAAACTCTGTATTTATCCAGAAGGATAAACACAAGACTTGAGGATGATGCTCGATCAAATAAACTAAGAAATATATGACATCTGTTTGGTCTGTAAAAACATTTTTTAGTTGCCGACAAGTTCCTCTATTTAATATGAAGAATTAAAAAGGGTTTATATTAAGCTGGGTTTGGAAAAGCTTCCTATAAGGGCAAGCCTCTATAGTTAATTACATCTTAGATAACCAAAGTTACCTAAGAAAACTCTCGATAAAAATTAGGAAATGATATCTTCAAAGTGGTCAAAAGATAGGACTTTTCAACAAGATCGGAAGAAGAGGTGTGAAAGGGGATTGACTCAAATTTGGAACATTTATTATATAATCCAAAGAAGGAAGAACTAGGGGATGTCATAGATCTGGAGGAGAACCTTGGTGAATTCCCAAGATATCCAATAGTTTGGTTTTAGATTTCAGGAGAAATTAATTTAGTGTTCCATCCTGAAAATTTTATTTTTTTAGGGCTTACATTTGTGTGAAACGATCACACAAATAGCCTAGAAGATGTGAGGATTTAGGTCATGACAAACGACATCCTCGGAATCCTAAGACGAGTTAGGGCTTATATTATACAGCAGAGCCACACAAAGGTCGAAAGATGAGTTGAGGATTTATGTTGCACTAGGCAAACAACCTTGAAATCCTATGGGTTGTTATTTAATTCTAAGGAATGATATGCTGTTGTAGCTTCTCTTGCTGTTGAAGATGGCCATGCTGCCCACAATGCTAGCTCCAAGGTCCTCGTCGAGGTGAGTTTAAGTTTTCTAATAAGTCAAGTTACAGTGTCAAATCAGATGTCCCTATGGTTATGATTCTTTTAATATTATGGGTCATATTAAAGTTGATTAGAGCGACACCGATTAGGATCATACGGTTCCCTCGTTCGGGCACCACTATTTTCTATTGGATTCACTTATTCTAAATGAATTTACTAAACTCAGCTTAAAGAGTTCCATACTTTCATTTAGACCGTGGGAAGCCTCATTAGCAACCGTAGGTTATCTCCTCCGAGGGATTCCCGATCATTCGATAGAAACATCTTAATTTAGTTGTAATTGATGTTTTGTGATGGTTATGATTAAATTTTAAGTTGTTTTATATTTTGAATGGTGTGGCGTTTTATCTTGGTTGATTTTAGTTTTGGTTTTGGTTTCACAGCTTCCCTAGCAGTTTTGGTTTTCATGCAGGGTGACATCGTTGTTTAACATGCAAGTTTTATAAGTATCAAAATACAGTGTGGAAAGTACAAGAAAAGATGGTACTATAAACTGTAAAAGCGTATCTGGCGAGTCTTCTCGTTCCACCACCTGAAAGGTCAGTACTTGCAAGAAATTTATATAATATTGCAAGGAATTTAAATTGCATGAATAGATGAAGGTTTAATTACCAAACCCCAAGTTATGATTTTATTGAATCTTGGTAGGTCATAGTGGATAATTTTAGAACAACATATGACAAGTTCAATTTGCTCTTCAAAATATCCAGAAGATTTCAAAGTGTTGAGAGAATGACCCTGAACTACTTTGAGACTCTCTTGAATTATTTTGAGTTCATTTTAAACTTATCATATTGTTCCATCAATCATCCGAGGTTGAAGTGTCAAGGATAGAATACCCGACTTTCATATAAAAACTACTACCCCGTTGCTCAGTGAAACTTGACAACTTAATTATCTCAAGGATAGAATACTCAATTAATTAATTGATGTTTCGTTTAAGAGTTGTGTGAATGGGTGCCCCTAAGGAAAGTTTAGGTCATTTAAGACTATGGTGCCCACAATTAAAGTCAGGCTTGTAGTGTTTAAAGATGTTAATTACCAATTATGTTATCTTCTAAATCCAATCAATTGTGTTTAGACATTGAGCCTATATCACTACTAAGCCCTTAACAATCATGATAGGTGAAATGATAATTATCAAAATTTTGATTTAAATGATAGGCATTCTTATCAAATGGTCAAACCATCCTCAACTTTGGGCTTTAGGAAAAGTAAATTTCCATCTTTCCAACTTAAGCCCATCACTTAAGAATCATCTAATCTTAGTTGACTTCCAAGTCATGAAGATTATGAAACTTATGATCTTGTTGACATTGTGCAAATGTGGTGAGTGAGTTTCTACCTTTTAATCCCATTGTATATCAATCATCCAAACATATTTATTGAGATCAAAATTACCATTCCCCTTTGGTTAATCCTAAATTTTGATTAAGACACCAAAGTCTAAAATTACCACTTTGCCCTTGGGGTATTTCACCTCATAACTCACTAAACACAACTCAAATGACTTTGAGGTTTTAAAGTGTCATATTCATGACGTAATTATAATGTTAGAGGAGAGCATGTAGACCTCTCAAATTTTTAATTTAATTTAGGCAATTATTTAAATTTAGGAGATAGAATTTTCCAAGGTTAATTTGTTTAACTTTCCAAAATGAAGTTTGTATTTATGAGAAAATTATTAGAGATTTCCTTAGGTTAGAGAAACACCTAGGCAAGATTTCATTAATTTTTTGAATTAAAAGTATTATTATTATTATTATTAATTTTAATCAATTTCAATGATTAAATCAAATAGAAAATAATGTTTTATTTACAAAAAATCATTTTTATATTTTTAATAGACTTCTCAAATTTCAAAAAACTAAAAGAAACAAGTTTTGTATTTTTGTGATTTTTAATTTATTTATTATAATTATTTTAATGGGAAAATATGAAAAATTCATTTTTAAGCTTTTTAAAATTTATATTTTAACTTAGAAAAATTAGGAAAAATATCTTAATGAATTCTAAGTGATCAAGGGACATTTCCATTCATTTTTGAACCATTTTGTATTTTTTGAAAAATTTGATTATTTTAATTATTTTTAAATCAAAATATATATTTTAAAAATGAAATATTTTCACAAAAATGGATTTTATTTTTATTAAATGACCCTGATCACAAAGAACTCAAAGAAATAATTTTCATAATTTTCTTAAGCTTAATTAATTTAATATAATTATTTTTATACAAAAATACAAGGTTTCCTTAGAAAATTCATTTGAATACTTGAACTTAATCAAATAATTTTCAAATTTTTACAGTGAATAAACATGATTTCTATGAACAAGGTGAGATTAATTTTGTTGATTTTTGGTAAGTATATAATTTACAAAAATTAACAAAAATATTCATACTTAATTAAATATAGAAATTTACAGAGTAATTCAAAGAATCATGATATTTTTCCTAAACTTTCCTGATTATAGGAAACCTACTAAAATTGTTCCCATAATTTTCAAGTGATATTTTAATTTATATAATTAAAATAAGCCAAAATAGCCACCCTAGCTTGAAAATTATGGTTAGAGAAATAGAGAGTTTCTCTGACTTTGGAAAAATTAGAGAATATCTCCTCTATGATGAGGAACAAACTCTGAAAATTTCAAGCTATGGTGAATTAAAATTTCAGAGAGGGTATTTAATTAATTAAAAATAATATATTTGAATAAAAAAATAATTTTGGTCCACATTATTCTCCTCAATTCACATAGCAAAAGAAAATTTTTATTTTTTTTAATAATTTTGTTAGAGAAAGATATGGATTTTTGAAGTTTAGGCATTTAAAATAATTCAAAAATATGTATTTTTCTACTTATCCAGCACGGCGCCACCACGACCTCGTCCGCTCCGAAGACTCCAGGCGTTGCTCCAAAATTTGATGCTGCTAACCACACAGCCTTCACGCGAACCACGCTTTATGCTTTAAGGGTTTTTCTGGCTTGATCTCCTCCATCCATTGAATACACGCGCGATCGGACGACTCTCCGTTATCATCCCCAAGTGAACTAACATGTGAGCCGTTCACACTAAAACCTTAAGATCTCTACCTAAACTCAACCAAATTGCAAGGGAATTGTTCCTAAACATTCATATACTCAAGACGAACGTATTCATAGGGCTTATACGGTGCGAAATATAGTAAATACAAATGGAGAATTGAAATAAGCTCGGGCTAGGGTTAGAGCTCATTACCTTCGTCTGAGAGAGGAGGGCTCAATTAGATGGTTGTGGTAGCTTTGATTGGACCCAACGAACCTCCAAATGAAGTCTCAAGCCATGGTGAATTGTCTAGATATGAATTCGATCAAGGTGGATTTCAGCTCTTGGTCTAAAGCTTTGTTAGAGGCTATTTCAGAGGGGGCATTTGTGTGGAATCAACTTATCTCACTGTGGGGATGGTATGTGCATAATTAATTGAAGTTTTGTGCACTATGGAGTTGTGGAGAGTTTTGTCCTGGTTTTAAGGCAAATTTTAGTGAATAAATTGGCTCTATGGGGTGTCTATCAATGGCTGAGAGCAAGGGATTGCACTTGGAATGGGTTAGGGAAGCTCTGGTGAGATTTTGGTAGAGTTTCCTTAAGGTTCCAAGCACTTCCTTTCTTTGCCATGAGAGGGAATGATTAAATAGAAGAGCTTAGAGGGAAGCTCAGGGCCAATCGAGGGGTGAAAAATGGTGCTTAGGTGGAGGGCTGAGGAGCTCTAAAGATCCATTGGGATGAGGGGGCCTCTAGGGCTAAAATTGGTTTTGATTTAGAGGTGTTGGCCCTCTGTTTTGGGGTTTTTTGGCCACCAGGCCAGCTGATCAGGGTAGAGGAGGTGCTCAGGTGGTCAGGTGAGCCAGGGGAGGCTTAATTATAATTTACCCCCAATGGCTAGAGATAATGGGGAAGATATTTTAATTAAGACCCAAAAGGGGGAATAAATATCTTAATTTAGGGACCCATTGGTCCATAGCTCACCAAGCTGGTTTAAGATGGTTTATCATGGTCCAAAGGGTGTATTTGGGGGCTATGGAGACCTTAATTTGGTGACTTTAGGATGACTAAGTCAAATTTGGTGCATGGGTCCAATTTGGGTCCAAATGGCTAAAAGTTGTGTTTGGGTTAGGCTAGACATGATTTTGAGCCCAAATGATTGATCAAAATTGTGTATATGATTGTAATGAAGATTTTTGGTGAAGGATTGACGTAATTTTAAGGTCAATTGAAAGCTCAATTTGAAGGATTTTGGTCAATTTGGGCATGTTGGACTAGACTTGGGTCTAGGTTTGACTAAAATTGGTCTAAGTCCAAATTGATTGTTGTAAATGGTCAATAAGAATGTCATGAAGAGTTTTCAACATAAATTGGGTGTCAATTTTGTGGTTAGGGAATTCAATTTGGTGGAATTTGGAGACATAGCCAATTTGGGGGAAATTTGGGGATTTTGAACTTGGGTTAAAATTAAATGACATTGAGGCTTCACCAATGAAAATTAATAGTTTAATTTGGTTTTTAGGAGTGTTATGAAGATTTTAGGATTCAAATTGAAGCAAATTGCGTAGGCAATGGGGTTCAATTAGGTGAGATTAGTTAATAGAGCCAAAATTGGGGGTTTGATTTGGATCAAGATTGAGCTCAAAAAATGGGCCAATTAGGATTGAATTTAGTTTGTATTGATCAAATAAAAGATTAATTTGAGTTTATAGTTGAAATTGAGAGGAATTGGGGGCCAAATTGATGGGCATTTGAGGTGAATTTGGGAAAATTTGGCCTTTTAAGACAATTTGGGGGTTTGGTCAAAATGGTAAAATTGGCCAAACTTGGTTCAATTGAAGGGTCAAAATTGGTTTTGGAGACATTTTAAGTGATTTTGGAGGTTTTGGGAAAGTTTGGGGTGCTAAAATTATTTTTGTAATTTTGGCAAATTTTGGGGTATTTTGGTAATTTTGGAAATTTTGGGTGGATTTGGGCAATTTGGGCATTTTGAAATGGTTTGAAATGATTTTTGAGCAAATTTAGATATTTTGGATGAAATTGGGATTTTTGGCCAAATTTAGGATTTCAAGGTCATTTAGGTAATTTGGGTGGATTTAGGGGCAAAAGGCCAAGTTGGACATTTTTTTGTAGAATTGGGGTGCCAACCACCATGTATGAGCTATGGTCCAATGAAATCCTCATTTGGGTCCTCTATGTACTGGTTTAAGCTAAACCCTAGCCTAGGGCTAGTGGGTCTAGGGGACCATCTACACGAGTCTCCCAAAAGATCAAGGGATCAAAATCAACAATTTTGGGTTTTAAGATTCTAAGTGATTGTGGGTGATAGTGATTGCAAGTGAGTGAATTAGCTCCAGATCAACACCAAGAGTCAACCCTAAGGTCAAGCAGTTCTATAGAGACTCTCCTTAAGATCCATACTGATCCCATCTACTAAGTGCTAGAGGTTAGGACCAATATGTGGATCTTCAAGTTGAGCAAGGAAGAGTTTAGAGTTTCTAATGGTGAGGTTTCCTTTCTAGTTTTCTATGAATAGTCAACTAGAAAGTTCTACGGCTAGACCTTAGGCTACTAAATAGGTAAAACTAAACCTCAACCAAAAGTGAGGTTAACAGATTTCTTAGTGTTTGGCCCTTCATTTGATTTTTCTTAGATCATCTAGCTAAGGTACTGAGATTATGTGAAGAAACTGATCTTCTTATCAATTGGGAAAGTGCCAAATTATGGTTTCCAAAGGAAATGTTTTTGGGCACAAAATTTCTAAGAGAGGTTTGGAGGTAGATTGAGCCAAAATACAGGTGATTAAAAATCTCCCCCCACACACTTCAGTGAGGGAAGTTAAAAGTTTCATGGGGCATGTTGGATTTTATCGGTGATACATTAAGGATTTCTCTAAAATCGCTAAACCTTTGTGCCATCTATTAGAAAAGGATCCCTTATTTGATTTTGACCAAGATTTCCTAACTACCTTTAACACTTTGAAATAAAAGGTAGTCATCATTTCTATCATAGTTTTACTTGATCGGGGAAGCCCATTCAGATTAATATGTGATGGAAGTGACGATGCTACAATTTTAGGACAAAGACAAGCCAAAATGATTAGTAAGGCCCTTAATGAAGCTCAGATTAACTACACAACTACTAAAAAGGAGCTTCTGGATATAGTATATGTGTTTGAAAAATTTGAGGAGTATTTAATTGGTACCTGTTGACCTCACTTTTGGTTGAGGTCTAGAAACTTCCTTAGTAGCCTAGGTCTAGCCATAGGACTTTCCTATTGACTAGTCTTAGAAAACTAGAAAAGGTACCCTAACCATTACAAACTTAAAACTCTTCTCTTTACTCAAATTGAAGTT
>JXCR01014668.1:5698-36237 GCA_002079205.1 Phalaenopsis hybrid cultivar
AATATATATATATATATATATATATATATATGTACCCAATTTGTAAATAATAAAGGGAGCAAGTTTTCTCCCAAGTAAATTCAGCAGATAATTTCATGTTTATTTGGCTAGAAGCTTCTCTTTGTTGATATTGGATGTCCTAAGGGTTAGCAAAATTTTTTCTTGACCTAATTAATTTATACTCTTAAGTGAAATTTTGATAATAGATTGATCCCTCATTTCGCTTGAGCAAAATCATGTAACCCCTGACATATTTTACAGCTTGATCACCCTTTACTGTTTGTGTTCATTCACATCATTCAGGTCGATACTTCAACATGAAATAACAGGAACTAGATGTAATCAGTGAACTCTAGACTTGTTTATATTAAGATTTTCCTATTAATGAGTTATGTCTAACCAATGAACGATGTGCTACGGCCTAGATTTCGTCAAAAAAGGTAGTGCTCAAAAAGGTTTTTGGACATAATATAGCTAAAAGAGAATTATGGCGGGCTAGGATAATGAATGATGTTGAGCATGCACCAGACTTTAAGAGAATCTTGCAACTTCAAGTACTCCAAATAAACTAAGATTCAACATAGTTACAGAAGCTAAAATTTAAGTACGCAGATCTGCTTTTAATTTATCATACTTTTAATTCATCTTGAAGGCTGAATGAGTCAATAAATCAATGTGCTCAAATGTAAAGTTTTTTGTGGACATTCTTCAACTTCAATTGTGTTTGAGCATCATGCCTTCCAAAAGAGAAAAAAGATTAGCTTTATAGCCGAAAAGACTTCCACAACATAGGAGAACACACGTTGATGAAAAGACTACTAAAGTTGATCAGAAGGATTAATTTTTTGTTTTAGCATGATTAAAAGGTTAAATAAACATGATTACCTGATTTTACAAAAAACTTAAACAAGGAAGATAAATTGTTTTCGCAAATATTGATGGATACAAGCACGAACTCAATGTAATGAAGATTCACTCCCAAGTCATTTAGACGTGATTGAAGTAATATTAAGAATTTCAAACTCCAAAAACTGATTTTAAACAACCAGCAAAACGTATTCATAAAAATAAACTGGTGAGAAATTAAAATCATATATTAAATATATTTACATTCACTGAATTGGATAGATTTAAGAAAAAAGAGGTAATCCATCTATTTTACAGTAGCAATGATTTTTCAGATTCTTATAACAGTAGCCGTAACCATTTCTCTTTGTTTTTTTTTTTTTTAATAATTAAGAAAATAACTATTTCTCTTTGGTTATACTATTTTGGAATATTATGAATAGGGTGCTAAATTCATAGTTAAATCTCATAAATATATAATTGAATAAAATAAGGAAGCTTTACATACATATACCACTAAATTCTTATGTATTTACATATCAAACACCTAAAATTCAATATTTAAATGTCACTTTACCTAGGAATGAGTTGTATTTCACTTTTTAAAAGTTAAAGTAGAGGTGTTGTTAATGCGATACCAATAATCTGAGAGATATAAATGTAAGAAAATAAAGTATAGGTGCAAGTCATGTAAATACACAGGAATTGGGCGGTATGCTGATCATGCATATCTTCAATTTTAAAAAATTAATGATTTAACCAATAAGTGAACGTTACACTGACCTGGAGAATCAGAGCAAGCTCCACTTCCTGAGAAAACACCAAAGCTCCATCATTTGAATGAATATATTTCACAAGATAATTCTAGATACCTTCCAGATATAACCAACAATTGTAGCGCTGATAATATTCAAAACAGACACCCATGAACAGCATTTATGTGATTTTGGAATGGGCTACACATCCAGAATCATTATCATAGTTGTAACAAAAAAGGCTGAAAAGGTTGTACAGATTGGCACTACAAATGTTGATAAAAGCTCAATAACTGCCAATAGGTCAAAAATGGACCAACGCATCCCAGGGTCAGGTAACTGGCTGTTGATCAGCATCATCCATCAGCTCCCCATCTGTTGTATTTGTGAGGACCTGGAGAAGTTCCAAAGGAGTTGCTGCTGGGTCAAGCTCAAGGCAATCCTTTGGAGCATTATGATCTTCTTCACCCGTGAGCAAATAAAACGGTACCTGATGTGAAAATCTGAACATTTCTTCTTTTGGGATCTTCAAATTTTCTTTAGGGTCCATATGCCGAAAGAAAAGTGTTCTAAATCCAGTAACCTTCGCTAAAGGAACAACCAAGATCCCTTGATCTTCGCAATAGTCCTCTAGTACCTCCACCATTTCATACTTGTGAATCAAATCATCAGGTGTACGCTCATTCCAGTCAGAACACCAATTTCTGTATAATGCCCAAATATCACCTTTTCTAGGAAGAACTTTGAATACTCCCCGAAAGCCTTTCTCCCATTTAATCTTATGAGAGAAAATATTAATTGTATTGATGACTGAATATCTGCCTACTCTAAAATCTCCACATGTTTTACAAAAACCACTGCTAACCCACTTTAATGAGCCAAATTCAACATTGGACTTTGATGTGAGAAAACTCATGCGAACCTTGAAAGGTTTTGCAGATATAACTTTCTGAATATAGGCATAATACCGAGGCATACCATCATCGTCATCATAAGTAGCCCACACCTGATCATCTCCAAAAGTTTTTTCAGTGCGATCTTTATCAAAATCATAAAAATCAGAATCTGGAACATCAATGGACAGAGACTGATTGACTACCTCATTAGAATCACTACTATCCTTTTTTTGGAGGACCTCCTTGTCACTAAATTTCTTATTTTTACTCCTAGGGCCATCAATTACTTTTACATCAGATCGGTGAACTGTGTACTTCACATTAACTTTATCAACTACTCTTGCTTCATTAACATCTTTGGTTTTTTGCTTCTTCACCGCCATATCAGCAATAGCTAAATTAAATTCTTCTAGTTTCTCAAGTACTGCAACCTTAGCCTTTTTCATTAGTATAGCCTTGGCATTTATTTGTGCGATTTCTCTGTTAAAGATGGTGGGACTTGAGCTCAATCTAGACTTCAAAAAATTAACATAATGCCAAGTGCCCATTACTGCTTCAGGAACAATATTTCTGCCATGCCTGCTATTTGAGTCCATCTGCTCTCCACTATCATTTTTTCCTAACTCAGCTCCATTGCCTGATCTAGTCAAAGAAATATCAGCACCAAATCCAGCATAAAGGGTTTCAGAACCACCATGATTCCTTGTTGACAACCTTCTACGGAGAAACTCCTCCCTTCTAGCTGCTGCTCGTTCTTCTGCTTTATACCTTTTAGCATTCTCATGTGATTGGCGACCTGCAGTAGCAGCCTGTTGGACACAAGCAGAAGAGCCATTTGCATTGTGAGTAGCAGCAGCTCCAGAAAATGGGGGGTGTTGGAAGCTTGTATCGTTGGATGAGTCCCTGCTTAGTCCATGTTGGAATCCAGATGCACCCATTCCTGGATGAGCAGAAAATTTTTCGTAGGCTTTCTTATGGTGCTGCTGTTTTGAGTACCATGGAGGATGATTGTGTCCGCTGGGAGGAAGAGGCAATTCTTTAGCTAGAAATGGCTTTTTACATTTGGGACATAGGAGGCTTTTGTTGAGATACATCCTATGGTATTCATACTGCATGCAGCAGCAAGTGCAGGAGGTCCAGAATGTCTGAAATGGTGGTTGAGATGGAGATGGAGGGACAGAGGGAGGCCTGCCAGAGTTATTCTGCTGAGTTCTTGACTTCACTGTGGTCATGTTGGTGTTCTGGTAAAAACCATTGCTTTTAGTGCTGGGAGTTGAAGTATTATTATCATTATTGCTGGTTTGAAAAGTCTTTTGATGAGAAATTTTTACAAATATTTTCTGGTCGTACACCATTTTCTTACTTTTATTTGATAGCACGTTCCAAGCCTCGGAAACAAACTGGAAAGCACCCTCAGCACCTGCAGATTTGTTCTTATCTGGATGTAGGAGAAGAACTAACTTTCTGTACTGCTTCTTCACAGTTTCTTCATCCGCTGAAGTATTGATATGGAGGACTCCATACCAATCTCTCTCCCCATTAATTTTTGCTTCGGATGCAATATAAACATCAATGACAGTTAACATTTGGCTGATTCCGTCCAGGGTTGGAGAGAGATTCTGGGCCTTCAGCGCGAATTTCTTCGCACCAACATAGTCCTTTTCAGTAAACTTCCTTTCAGCATGCTCTTTCGCCCTCAGAGCCTCATCCCTATTGCATTCCATTGCGCAACAGACAACCAACAGAAGCTGAACTCAAACCTCTAAGCTCCGCAAACTAATTCATTCATATCGTAAAACAGAAATCGAAACAAACTTTAGTAACAGTACCAGGAATCCTTAACTCTCATGGAGAATAAACAATGAAAGGTGGAACAAACTATAATCAAGTTAAAAATGGCGCCAAAATGCTAAAAACTAGCTTCAAAAACTTTGGAGCGTGAAAACAACAAAATCTGTGCTCGATCTCCGAAGTCCGGTCATGGCTAACGGTGAAACGAAATTCGGAGAAAAACTCAACGAAAATGGAAGACACTGACAAATTACCCATCTGCAGAGAATCCACGCGGTCTTATCGATTTGGGTCGGGAGCCGCCATCAGCAGTTCTCCATCTCCAAAACAGTTTGCCACCAAATCTGGGAAAATTTTGATATATTAAAGGGAAAATCACTCAATAGACCTTGTGCCTAAAAAGTGCCATTACCAAAATACCTTTGAAGACAGTTGAAAATGCATCTTCCCCCGGCCTTATTTCAAACCCTAACATGGCTTCAGCTGCATATAAATAGGTATTTACATATCTACCAGTAAACTTTACTAAAGTAATATTAATATGCTAAATCTCTTTAAATAAAAGAAGAAAGGGGGGCATTTACATACATTGCACCCAATTCATATGTATTTACATATCCACCACTAAGTTTTATTTTTTTTCATTTATGTCACCCTAGCCTTTCATATCATATAAAGATATTATCATTTGAACTTTTAATGTTAAATCAAGATATGACTATGAATCACACCCTACATAAACAGTGTAGGATGGAAAAGAGAACCAAAGAGAGTGTATTTGTGTGTGTGCGCGCACAGTAACACGAGTTATGATATAGAAAATTCAGCTAGCCTCCTCTCTTTTAAATAGAGGGGTGAAGCTTGAGGAAGACGGCTGAGGAGCTTTCTATGTCAATGTTCACCCTGCCTTTAGCATTAAATCCAATAATGTTGGGAGTCTATTCCTCCTTTTTGTGGCGCTCCCTCGAAGTCCCTCAGTTCATTAATGTCAGTTTTTGGTTGAAGGGGATTAATTCCCTGTTGATAATATTTGAATAACTATTATTGTTTCAAAAATAGAGTGAATCATTTCTGAACCCGGGTCCGTCTCGACCGCCTTGTCATCCTCTTCCTCGACCTCTTCACCTACTGGTTTTGGAAGAGACACCCTTCCTTCTCCTCGGATCTTTCTGTGAAATCTGATAAATTTTCAAGGTCTGCCTCTTCTCCAGTGTCTCATCTAAGACAGCCCAAAACATAGAAATCATGACACTGAATTGTGTAATGTTCAACACCCAATTCACTATCATAGGGTCAATATGTTGAATAACTGATAGGTGTTTGCCTACGATAGTCGACGCATGTTTTAAGACCCATAGCGAGAATCCCTTCTTCATTTTGTACGACTCTCCAATTAGTCGTGTAGCGATCTCCTATACTTCAGAGATGTCGTGGAGGGAAAGAAACTTGCAACCTTTAATTTTTCTCTCTAGATTGACAAGGTAGTAGTTCTGAGTTGATTCAAAAATAACGTAACCATCGGGCTCCACCTTGAAAGACAACATGTATGAAAATAACTCCTCCATCCACCGCAATTAGATCACGAAGGTCATCACAACCACGATTGAATTTGGCTTTATTGGTGTGGGGAAGACTCTATAGTGATTGAGGATGGACTGAATCTTGTAACAAATGGGCAGTTGAAGCCCTCACTAAAATTGATCCCAGTAGAAGATCAAATCTTTGGCAATGTCATCCGTCGCTCATGCCTTCAACTCGATTGCCTTGAGTGATATCCTTGTATTTTATAGAAAATTGTATATGTAGCTATGCCAAACGACTTATGCGAAGACCTCTCACTTGCTAGCACTAAACTAAGGAGTTATGGAGAATATCTAGAAATCATGTGAATCACTAAAGATAAACTAACTCAAATGAGAGACAGGGACAGCTGAAGGAAAGGGAAAGATAAATTTGAAAAGCACAGACCCATTTTCCCTTGACCCTTATATATAGGGGATTCAGGAAATTTGAAACACCTCAAATTCGTACCTAGCTCTTTGAAAATTTACATCAAATCAACTCAAATTTTGAGAAAAGGAATTGGCATAAGATTTTAAAAATTTGTGAAATTAAACTTTTATCTATTGAAAACAAGAAATATTTTTTTTTCACCGCCGCAGCTTGATACAAGACCACAACTTACTAGACCTTGATATAGGGCTTGACTCGTAAACTTAAATCTTTCAAAACTCTTCCTCAGCTCAAACCCAAAAAATCAAACAAATCACACAAGCCTTTATCAGCTCCGTATGAAGAGTCGCCATGCCTGGCAAGCGAGCGTCCAACTCAACCAAATATCCCTGACAAAGAACTACTAGTTCTTCCTTCAGGTTTGTTATAGAAACCTTCCACTGCAATCCAGCTTCTTGGACGAAGGAGTCCAGTATTTCATCCATTCAGTGAGTCAGTGATGCTAATGATCCTCGCAGAGCATCTAACCTGACCCGCAATTACGTAATAATTTAACTTTCAAAAGATGGACAAAAATTTAACCCAATTTATATTTAGCGGCTAGTGTGCAAATTTGATATGCTATAAAATTAGAATTTCTGATTAATAATTTACACACTATGGGTACAACGCAAATATACGCATCCTTTCAAGTAATATAGAGCTTTCTTTAAAACTCAGTATCGATACCACAAAGAAGCGATGTAAGAAATCTCTTAATATAAGTTCTAGTTTATTACTATAAATACTTAGTTTGGAATGTCGATTAAAGTTGTTTTTCTAATAACTATTCCTAAATGAAAAATTTAAATCTAAAGATAACTTATCTAGATAAATTGGTTTGGAGAATTTTGAGATAATAAAGACTACCCTTCTCATGCAATGACTTAGATAATGTGTAGAAATTAAATGCTTAAAAAATAATTTTGTTAGTGACAAATAGGAATATATCTATTCTTTATCTCTTTTGAGTATAAAGAATATTAACTAATCTAAAGTTGTTGTCGGCATATATAGTAGTGATGGATAGGTTCTAGCCTCTCACCTCTAATTTACCCACTGCGTCCTCTCTATAGGACCTACCAGCGACCCTTAGTTCCAAATCTAAACCAAATTGATAAAACAATCTAGCATATCACCTTAGAAACATCAATTCTAAACCCATAAAATCTTATCTCCCTATCTATTTGCACTCAACTTGGACGATCGTCATGACTCGTTCCAAGGTGAAATGTGATACTCACTAGTTGGTGAAATCTTAGCCCTCTTAGGTCATTAAGTTTCTTAACAAATTTTAACATTACAATTGATTAGTTTGTAAAGTAAATTATAAGCCAGTGAAAATACCATCATATTAATGAAATAAAAGAAGATATAGGCAATTCTAAATTCCTAAACATTGCTTCCATTTCATTGCAAAAGAAAAGAAAAATGAAGATAATGGCATAAGCAATAAAAGAATTGATAGATTTATGTAATAAATTATGTGTCAATAAGGAACATATGTTTACCTACCCTCTTCCAAGTGTATAGGTATGCTTAGTATTATATTTCTTTTCTGTAACTATCTATCACCTATAAGCATCTAATAGAAACAGATCCTTAAATTATATTTCCTTAAGAGTTGCATTGCTGCCTAAACTATTTTACTACCCAACCGGTCAATGTGAGTGCACTCAAGTTCAAGATCACTGCTCTCCCGAGTCTTCGTTTTACTTACAACAAACTTAAACATAACATATTGTCACTTAAGTTATTTCAATAAAACAAAGGAGATATTACTCATCACATGAAAATAAGAATCTATCATAAAAAAAATTTTTCCTACACATGTCGTTAGTTCATATTAAAAGATAAGAGTAAATAAAACTACTCACAAAGCATGGATAAAACAAAACAGAAAACTCATCAAATCAAAGCAAATTAACTAGAAAGTGTTTCCAACATTTACAAGATAATGAATAACATAATACTTAGTTATTTATCTCTAAAACAAAGATAAAAATCTCTCCAACAAATTTTTCTCCCGATCCATGCTCAGCTCATAAAATTGTTTTACACATATCTCTTAAACTCTCCCACCAATCTCTCCAAACATGGTGAAAATCTACATCTTCATCTCCTCTCTACACTCATGCTAAAACTCTCTCTAAAATCCCCCCTCTAGACTCCTCATGAGAGGTGTCAAGCCTCTCTTTTTAGAAAGTCACCAAAAACCTCTTTTTTTCTTAGAGACGTACCTCTTCTCTAGAATAGACACACCTTTTCACTTCAAGAGACAAACCCATAGCCTTTACAAATGTCTAGATTCATTGCATGAGTCGTTGGGGTGTGCATAGCCATTCATAACCTTCTAGAACCGCCCAAAACCACAAAAAATTGTCCCTGAAAGTTTTTTGGAGCCTAGGCGCCTAATTCAGGGCCTAGGCACTTTCTTATCGGTGTGACTGGCACCAAGGTACTAGTTTCAGATACCTAGGCGCTGTCTTATCGGCGTGACTGGCACCAAGGCACCAGTTTTGAGCACCTAGGCACCACACTGTAAGACGCTCCACTGTTTCTCCCCATTTCGCTCAATTTCGCCCGTTTCGCTCCAAATTGTTATACCTACAAGATAAGCATGAAAATAACCCTTCTTTAAAGTATAATTTCATTTAAATACATGTGATAAATGTAAAGGAGATTAAGCATAGAAAGATATAGCAAATGTGTCAAGTCAAAATTTTCTTCCTTGCTCGTTTTGACTCCAATATGCACCACTTTTGCTCCATTTTCTCTAATAATCTATTTCTCTTACCTGGAACCAAAAACATGCAAAATATTTTTCTTTTAAAGTGCAATATCATCTAAAATGTGCATAAAATAAACATTTAATGTATATTAAAAACAGGTAATTTTCTGATAGACAAATTCTCCCAAACTTAAACGTTATTTGTCCTCAAGTAACACTATCTCTTTAAAATTAATTTTTTTAACCTGTGGTAGTAGATAACTAAAAATTTATTTTAGAAATGTTATAGTCAAACTTAGAAGAATTTCTAAAAGCAGATGATATATAAGGTCTCATAACATTTAGTATTAAATTTAGAAATACTGATTTTCTATTTAATTTAGATGTAACTAAAATTTCCTCAAACTTTGGATTTTTATAAAAATATTAATTTCAGAATTCATGATTTCTATATTAAAAATAATTTTTACTTACACTTTCTGACATTAAGCATAGGATTAATCTTAGTAAGATTCAAGTGAAATAAATTTTTAGTTAGGTCATATTCCTCAATCTTCTCCTCCCATTTTCATACTTTTCTTTTCTTTTCTTTTCTTTTTTTATTTTTATTTTTATTTTTCTTTTTCTTTTTTTTTATGGATTTTTTTAATCCTTACTTTTTTTTAGGTACGAATTGCTATATCTGGATAGACTTTTAATGATTTTAAATTTCAATATCCCTTTTCTATAGTTAAAAACTTATTTTCTTTCCTTAACTTAAAATCTAATATTATTTTTTGAAAAGAAATTTTCATAGAATCTAAATTCTTTAAAAAAGTATTATTCTAAAAATTTTTAAATTTTGAAAAATTCAAATTTTCCTACTATAAATAGTTAAATCATTTCCCTAATATTTTATACTAACTATCTTAACTATAGTTTCATCATTTTTTCTAACTTTTCTACCAAGTTCTTCTCTATCACTTCTTAAAATCAAAAGTTTAGTATCTTAAAGATAACACCACATACCACATGTCATTTTAAGAAGTGATATTAAATGAAATACAGGCTACTGAGGACAAATAATGTTAAGTTTTAAAATGATTTTTCTTTTCCCCAAACTTGATTTTAAACATGTATAGCATTAAGTACGTATAATATAAGTAGGAAGAAAAACAGTTTAGAAATTTTATCTACCACAAATGTCTATAAAAAATATCTACAACTATTAATCAGGATAGAAAACATGTAGCAAAAAATAAATCTAAACTAAACATGTCAGAATGAAATTGACTAAACAAGAGTCTAACTAGCATAATAGATATCAACACAGGAATAAAAAATGCTCTTCAAGTTCTTTATATTGTTGTAACACAAAACACATGCACGCATGATAAAAGAGGTTAATTCATCCTTTAACTCATCGCATCTCACTGCTTTATTTTCTATTTCTAACGGAATCACTACACATATATATTAAGCGTCTTCCATGATTTTTATATGGTTATCCACATGGACAAGATTGTCGCTATTAAGTTGGGTCGCAAACACCAACTTTGAGCATCACCTTATTTGAATAAGTATGCATCTCTAACAGTTATAAAGATAGTGCAAGATCATCCACATGTTATTTATCAAGTTTGTTAGGAGTGACTCTGAGTTCTTAGTTGGTGAGCCCAAGGCCTATGGCCTCCATAAAAAAAACATGGTGTGCGGTTCTAAGTTAGGAGTGACTCAAGATCAAAAGAGCTATTGTGTTGAGATTAGTAAAGCGGCTTTTAACCATATGAAGTGGTCTTGGCATCACGACATTGTTATTTAGCGCATAGGTGCCAAGTCAAGAGTTTGAGAAGGATGGTGTCATGGTAGATAGTGCCACTACTTTATTAGTTAATATGGGGTATGACGACTATGAACTATACCCAAAAATGGGTGTTAGTTTCATGACGCCAAAGGGTGATGGTGTTAGGGATAAAAATAGGGCTCTAAATGACTGGATTCACTCCAAAATAAGGAGGGGAATATATGAATGCTCTTAAGCTAGAGTTTTTCCTAACAAAAAAACCTAAAATTAAGAATTTGACATCAAAATATTAGGTTCTAAAAATAGAGTCATGAGAACCAAATAAAGTCGCATTGAAGTTAACTATGCTTTAAACAATGAACCCCAAAGGATGTTATCTAGTCACATTGAAGTGAATCCTTTAGAAGGAAGAAAGGAGCAAGTGTATAGTGCAAATGTGGTGATAGGGATTGTTGATTGCCAAGTTTCTCAATAAAAAAAAAATTGGATCGTAAAGAGCAAGCTGTGGTTGATGAATTTTATTAGATAATGATTGAGGAAGAATCTGCTCTTCTTTTCAAGATGACCCTTATAGTTTTGAGGGAGATAACTAAGATTGTGGACACCACTACCCGATTCAAGCCTATAGGATTGCCCACAAGAGGAGCCCTAACCCAAGGAATGCGTTGGAAGATAGCCCTAGGTAGGAGAGTAGCTCTATAGAGTTATATCTTGAGCTTGAAGAACCTAATGAGAATCCAACCAAATACTTAGGAAACCCTGACTCATCTCTTAAAAAATATTCTCTCATAATTGGTGAGAAAAATATTTTCCTATAAAAAGGGCAGTAGAAAACACCTTGAATAATTATCTGAATCAACTCCCTACATAGCCTCTGGAAGGCTGTTATCAATATGATAGGGAAAAGTAACAAGAATTTTTGCAACCTAAGAATTTAGTGAGAACTCTAAGATAAATAAAAGGTTGGGCAATCTATCGAGGGTTAATCAAATAGAATTTTGACCTTGGAGAAAGGCTTTTAGGTTTGATTTTACCTTTGATCAAAATGAGGATGTTAAACTAAATACTTATTTCAAGGAAACCCAAATGTTATTTTGTGTTTTGAGCATGCTCTTACTTTTCATTTGTTTTGAAATTTGTTTTAGATTTACTTTCAATTTATTTTGAGTTTTTTGGTTGATTTATTTATGCAAGGGTCACATGAGTTTTTGTGGCCCTTTATCTAAGTTGATTGGAACTGTCAAATTTGGACTTTTCATGCATATGATTTAATGTCGATCATTCTTTTAAAAGTATTATATATCACTCTCATTGATGTCCATGTGCTATTATTTGCTATACTAAATTACTTTATGTCAGATTCTTTGTTATTACATGCTATGCTATCTTCTTTTTCTTTAATTTTTTTGATGGCATGCATAAGATAGAAAACAAGTTTGGGGGATGGAGCTATGAAGATATACTTGCATTAACATAATTCACAAAATATAGTTGTTTATTGCACTTTAAAGTAGTGACTCAAGCTAGGAATTTTGATAATTAAATGAGATTATATAATGACTTCACTAGAACTATGAATACCCATTAAAGAAAGGGATTACAATTAATGTCTTGAAAACTCAGTTCTTCACTAAATAATTTCTATCTAAACTCTAAAATATCTCAGAATAATTAAAAATGTGTAATAAAAATATAAATAGTTAACCTGTGATACTTTAAGTCTTTTAATTTTCAACTTAACCAATTTAATTGAGTTTGACTTTTAAATAAATTATAATATTTAAGAGTTCAAATTAAGAAGAATTTGAGAATTCTCATTTAGGGGAGATTAAAGATTTAAAACTCTTAAAAGAAATTTTCTCAACCAATGATAGTGATTCTCACTGAAATTAACAAAAAAAAAAAGAAAAAAAAGGTAAAAAATTGTGAAAGGTTTGATTCAAAAAAAAAAAAAAAAAAACATGTGGCCAATCTCTTTTGGAAGAAGTTTGAGGTAAGCATAAAACTAAAAAATAAGGGCTTAAGTCTTCTTTGATTAGTAAGATTTAAAAACTCTCTTAAGAAAATTCATATGATATTATATTCGAGGAAAAGTTAAAGGATTTTGGGTTAGTTACTTGACTATTAATTAATTTAAAAATATTTTTAGGAAATGAAAATATTTCAATCATACTAGATTAATTGTTTTGAGATTGGTTTAAGCTTAGAAAGAGTAAAGTTAAAGAAAAAGTCATATTATTAGAAATTAATAAAAATTTGACCTTGAAATATATGTAAATGTTTCTTTTGTTACACTTATATAATCTTGTTTATCTTGTGTTGTTCGAGTAGTATGTGTCATTGCTCACACTTATGGCTAGAGATAGCTCTCCTGAAATTGTGACAGATCTTCTCTAGTGCATTGGGGCTGCTGGATGGAATGATGGAGCACCCTCTAAAAAAATGTTTCCCTAATTATTTTCATTATTAGCTCCTTGAGTTCTTCAATTTTTTGAGCCACAAAATCTTTGGCGCATTCCATGTTGCATGTAATTTTGCAATATCTTTGTCTCCATGTGTTTTTATCTTTTCTGGTTGTGGCATGATCTACACTTATCACACATTTTCACGAAATTTATCCAAATTTGTCCCTAAATCACGCCCAAGGAGTAGAGTGTAAATGAGGAGAGAGAAAGATAATGTTTTAAAGAATGAGAGAGGAAATCGATGAAGGGAAGAGAAATTAGAGAAAGTGCTCAAATATTGAAGTCTCTCTCTATTGGACAAAAGAATCCAAAAAGGTCATTTATTACATTTAATTTTCTCTTTTTATAATTGTTAGACCTTCGTTAAAATACATAATTGAGCATATTTTGCCAAAACTCTAAGGTGTGGGTCTTTTAGATTATTGTCCCCCTAGTTGTATTAGCCCATTATCTTGAAAAGAGTTGGCCTCATGCTAGGTCGTGAAAACGTGAAAGCGAGCCACTCAACCCCGTGCAACTAACTTTTAATGTCTGACCTCAAGTGTCAGGTTACTTACTTATCCCTGGTTATTTACCCCTGACTACTTTACCATCTGCTTTCTAGCTTTGGTAACTCGACTTGAACACTCGTTCATTATCACTCGGTCTCGATCACTCAACCATGGTCACCCACCTTGATCACTCGGTTGCTTCGCTCTTATGTCCTATAGTTACGTCCAACAAGTCCATTTACCGATTTCACGCACTCGGGATGATTTCTCCTAGTTGATGCATTTTGAGTCGTCTGATACTCGATGATTTGGGCTATCCGATGTATTCACAGTCACTTTTTTGATATATATATATATAATGCAAAACTCATGTTGGCAACAGCTTAAAGCATAGCCTTACACAAAAAAAAAAAAGGAAGCATGAAAATCAAAATTGAAAACGAATAACCACCACCATGAAGAAATAAAATGCGAAATCTAAAACTAAAACTTCACTTCCAGCTACCCCGAGCATGAATTTTCGAATCACTTACAAATAATACACCAAAACAATCATAGACTTACAAAACAAATTGGAGCATAATATTCTGCATAAAAACTCAACTTTCTCTCAGCCTATCCAAAAAAAAAAAAAATCAAACTAAATAAATCAATTGAAGCGAGAGCAATCTCTCCTGATCTCCCCCTGATTTCCAGTCTTCACCCCCGCCCTTCCCAATCTTACCATTGCTTCACCGAACGCCGAGCGGAAGCTTTGCGCGTTGAAGGCGAAACTATTAACTATGAGCTTCGACATTGGATGTCCCAAAAGCACCTGATCTGATTTGAAAATTCCCCTCCCCTTCACCAAACCACGATAATAAGCGTTATCAAACACATTCGGCGTTTGGGGATCCATGCTGACCGCCACCCTTGGGTCGACGTTCTTGGGGCAGGACTGCATTAATTGTCGTGCGTACGTTGGGTCAAGTGACGGGTCGACATTGTGGGTGGCGTTAAAGGAGTATAGGCGACTGGCGAAGCGGGAGCAGTGGGCGAAGCCAACTGTGTGCCCGCCGGAGAGAGCCACCATGTCCGTCACCGATAGGTTGTTCTTGCGGAATAACCATGATAGTAAGTTGAAGCTGAACTCCGGTGAAGGGAGACTTCCGGGGACACGCCATCGATGCGAAGCCAGGCCGTCTCGTCGCCCGAGTTCGACCGAGAAGTTCGGTCCGCCTGACTGCTCAGAGAATGGTGAAATTATTAGTGCGGTCAACTTAAGCGTAGATGGTACTATTGTCATATTTAGGCGCGAAATCAACCTCTTTTTCGAGAGGGAAGCTTTCTCCCAGACCCAATGTGAGGAGGGAATATGCATTCGGAGTTCAGTGGACACTTGTCACGTGACAATTGAACCCCATTGTAATATACTGGTTGGGTAAGTTTTATAAAAAGGTGAACCCACTTGCTACGTGACACACTCTTACTAAACTCCGGGCGTAAATTTTGGGTCTGAAGTTGGAATGTAATAATTTTTTAAATATGGGATGGGATAAGGTAATGAAAGGTAAAATGATATTTTAGGAAAGTAAATATAATAGTTTAGGAGGGATAAAAAAATAAATAGCCCTCCAATAAGTAAAAATTTAAATTTGAGAAAGGCAATTGCCAGCCTAAACCCTACATGGGTTTGCCCGAGGCGATATTGTGGTCATACCACTACAATACCAATATCATATCTATTAAAAATTACCGATTCATACCTACGTTCACCACAGATAATAATTACTTCATGGAATGGATAATTCACTTAAAAAAGAAAAGTTTCTATTATAACATTAAGACTAGTGTGTTTGGGGCGGCGGTGCAATGACATTGTGGTGTCTTATTGTAATTTTTTTCTATTTAGAAAAAATGTATTTTACTTTCGTTCTAAAAAGACTGCAGCTGAAATATGTATTTTTCCATCAGACCTAGCTACATGCAGTTTATGCTATAAAACAACAGTCTGATTTTGAAAGAAATTTTTTTTTTGTGCTAGTCACCAAAACTTGTTGAAGAGCTTTTTTTTTTGAACAACTTCACAGTCGCTTCTTCAAACAATATAGCTGACTCCGGCTTGGCTTGAAGAGAGAGAGGAAAAAAGAGGGAGAATTACCAAAACAACAACGTCTCTAGCAGCTATGGCCAAGACATCAGCGCAGGAGACAATGCCAGGGCAAGCGGCTTCGACAGCTTGCTTGGCCTTTATTACCGTGTCGAAGCCATCGCCAGCAAGGGAGAGATTGTCGCTTGCATCTCTTTCTGCATCTCCATTTGTAGACTGAATCAAGATTGACCCGTCGCAACCCTATAAGTCAAGTTATTTAGATGAGTATAGAAAGCTTTTAACTTTTAGCCATTTTCTTAAGAAAATGATCGATGCAAACAGGTCTAAAGCAATCGTAGGTTTACTAATTGTATGTTGAAGATTTTGGTTTCCTTTTCTCAAATGTAAGTAAGAGCTTTGGACGTATTATAAACTCTTAATTTACTGTCTAAAATTTATATAGATATTACATAAAAAAATCAACTTCAAATAATTCTTTATAATGCTTATCTATCTTAGTCCTTCCTCTTCCCATATTTCTCTAGCACAACACTAAACTAATTAAAAATCAACTTTAAATAATTCTAAAACATTAAAATCTATATCTAGATAAAATTCACTTTGAAAATAAGCTGCAATATTATATATGAGTTACCTCAACAAAACAATCATGAAAGAAGAGCCTAAGTGTCGCCGGAATAGTCACAAACGTTTGGCTCATCTTCTTTATGATCGCCTGCCTTACAATTGACTCAACATTTGGGCATCCAAACCTATAA
This sequence comes from Phalaenopsis hybrid cultivar, assembly GCA_002079205.1. Lineage (NCBI taxonomy): Eukaryota > Viridiplantae > Streptophyta > Magnoliopsida > Asparagales > Orchidaceae > Phalaenopsis > Phalaenopsis hybrid cultivar. The sequence goes on from JXCR01014668.1 coordinate 22,299, forward strand.
AAATTTTGTGCTAATTGTGTATCTCCTTCTCTTATCATCACCATCAACAATACAACCAACACTGCACACATCCTCCCACACATCTCCATCTCTTATCTCTTACTCTTGCTCCTGTCAAGCTCTCATCTTCCAAAACTTTATAATGAAAGCACATAGAGCTTGCTTGATTTTGTCATAATCAAGCCAATAATTGGAACACCAAAAAAGATATCTTTCTGCAATGTTGTGTGTGCTGTGATCCAATAGTACTAATACTTCACATGGTTGGCATAAGACTCCAAATCCTCATTATAATAATATTTATAAGAGGCCAAACTGTTGAATGATTTCCATTTTTATTTATTTTATTTATCACAATCATGTTGATAAATATATTTCATATTAGTGGACTGTGCATTTTATCAGAGTTTAGGAGTAAAGTATACATGGTGACACAGACTAGCCAACTAATGTTAAAACTACTGCATTTATAATATCTTCTATCAACGTCTCTGTTATAGATAGTTTGGCCATGCCATATTTTATTTCTTATTGTACTAATCTCTGCATGTGGGCTGCATGTGGAAATGACTTCGGAATCATAGAATAAAAAACCGTTTATGAGCCAATTTTGAAAGGTATACTTGAGAAGTACTTGTTGGCATATTCCTATTAAGATGTAAATAAACTTTCTCTATCACATATTCTTTTTTTTATTATTTTTTTAATATTTTTAATAAGGTTTAGCTTTTTTTGTCAAATTGACGTCAAAATTCTGGTGAAGCTTATTATGGACTGTTTAGCATTGTTGATACGACGACCCAAACTACTTGCATTTATTTTTACTGAAAGCATTATTTTTTACTTGATAGGGTCAATTTATTAGACAATAATGTCAACGCTAACTTTTTTGCATCTGAATATGTCGACAGAGGCCGATGCACAGACCTTAAAATTTTATTCACGTGCCTGTAGCCTCTTAGACTAGAAAAATTATTCCATACGGATCGGGCACCGCACGTGCGGTGTCCGATCCGGACCGTAAATCACCTGATTTACGGTCCTGATGTATTTCGGTGGTCCCCACATAATTTTTTTATTTTTTTTAAAAAAGACGGAAATAATCTTGGCCTTAGATCACCGTGATCTACGGCCAAGATCGAACACCGCATGCAGAGATGCATGCGGTGTCCGCACGCAATAATCCCTCCTTAGACTAGGGCTCCAGTGACGAGTCTTCTCTATGTAGCGTCCAGTGACTTCGGGGGGATATTCCTCCTCGATCTTAAATCCATGTTAGGTAAAGTTGCTTTCTCTGTTTAGGACCTTCCCATTCTATATTTTTGTGGAATTTATGCTAGATATATAATACATATGAATTGAGTTGATTGAATGCAAAATTAAAATATGGGTGTTACATATGTAGCACATATGAATCAAGTGGAATGTATGTAAAAATTAAAAGTTAGGTTTTAGATATGCATTACATAAGAGTTGAGTGATTTGTATGCGAAAAATAGAATTTTAGGTGTTAGATATGTTATTCATAAGAATTGAGTGGAATGTATGTAAAAATTGTAGGTTAGATGTTAGATATGTAATAAATATATGAGATTTGGGTGGTATGTATATAACAATTGAAGTTCAGCTGTTCGATTTGTAGTACGTAAGAATTGAGTGTTGTATGTAGAATATTGAAAATTAGGTGCTAGATATGTAATACATAGGAGTTAAGTGGTTTTTATGCAAAAAAAAAAAAATTAAGTTTAGGTGTTAGATATGTAATACATAAGAATTGAGTGGTATGTATGTAAAAATATTTAGGGTTAGGTGTTAGATACGTAATATAAAAGAATTGAATGGTACATATTTATGTAAGAAAATTGAAATATAGGTGCAAAATATATGTATATGTGTATGTGTACGTGTACGTGCATGTGTATGTGTATTTATACATGCTATATATAAAAGAGTTGAGTGGTATGTATGTAAAAAAGGAAGTTATGTGTTAGATTTGTGTACATATATGTGTATGTATATGTACATGTATAAAAACAATCATACAAACATTTATGATGAGCTATTATAGAAGTCATTTTGAATTATTCATATAAATATTTATGCACAAAATAGCTTATGTACAACTAGTGATTTAAATGTACTTATCTTTACATGTACATATAATTAGGTCGCTGATAGATATTTGATACTTGAGATCAAGGATGTATGATAGATTGTACCTAAAAAAAATGACTGGCTAAGGAGTTTTTAAATGGTGTTGAGATTTTTTTGCAAATGACATTACAACAATCCTTTTATCTTTCAGAAGGTAGGTGTTGATGTCCTGGTGTAGTCAAGTTGGATCTATACCTAAGGCGTTTCAGCTCAATTATTAGTGATGGATTTCACTATGATGAGTATGAACTAGATGTTCAGTATGATTAATTTTGGGCATCATCAATTCCAGCCTTGTAATAAAATGCAATCCTATAACATATAAGTAATTGATTTTGGATGCCAAGAGAGCTCCTTTTGTTAGAGTGTTTCTGAGGATGATGAAGCACTAAACAGTGTAGCGTATATATTCTACTATTTATTGAATGTTGCACAATAGTCTTTGTGAGAATGCTGCATCACACATTCCAAGCTATCAGTAGCACTAGGAATATTGAGTATTACATTTGATTACAACATGCCTAGAGAATGCTTTAATCAAGTTGCAACATTACTAAGAGAGAAAAATCCCATGGAAAATTTAGTTCTATAAGACTTTTACCAAACAAAAAAGTAAGTATCAAAGTTAGTGTTACTATCAAAGATAATAGACTACTATGTTAATAGGTGCTTCTTATATTATAATGCTAATGCAATGAAACAAAACGTAGATTTTGTGGCGCAAAGAGTTTCAAACCAATGGGCAAAATAGCAAACATTAGAAAAGTATTCATACCAGCTTCTCTTTTACTTACCACTCATAGCCCAACTTCAAAACTTTTATGTGTATAGCTCCTCACATAACATAACATAATATTAGATCTATTAATAACAGATCTTTCAGTCATACATTAAATGGTGAAGCATAGAAACACCTCGATCATACTTATCATGCCTTTGAAGGTGAACCACATAACATTGGGCTTAGCTTATGTGCAGATAGGTTCACACCATATAGTTAAACCATGACACCCTACTCATATTGGTCGTAATAATTACGTCGTATAATTTTCTTTCTGATATGTGAATAATCACATTATTTTATTTCTGATGCTGATGATATCAGATCCACATAATCTAAAGGAAAAAATTGATGTATACTAACAACCTATAATATGTGAGCTTCAAATATTATGTGAAACATGTATGCAGATTTTCGATATTACTACGAAATATAATTTTTAGATTAAAGTTGTCATTACGTGAATGATTAATGATTTTTTCACTTATGGATATTTTTTAGTTGGAGAATGAAGATAAAATTAGATTATCCTTTCTGTGTGGATCTGTTTAAGGCATTCACCCTAAAACATAGAAGAAAAAAATTCTTCTTTGATTTTCGTCAAATGTTTCTAGCCCATGATCACTTATTCTGAAGGAATAGACATAATTTCTTGAAAAATAGAGTTAAAAAATCAACCCCTCTACTGAGGATAATTGGGGATGATTTATGACATCTAATTAATGAAATACCAAAGATCACTGAGAGACCATAACTAATTTCATTACACATAATTGGACGAAGCGAAGAATTTTCTAAGATCTTTCATACTTAAGGACCAATCTAATTAGGCATAATATTGGTGTCATGCATATTTAAAAGATTTTTTTTTTTATATTATCATCAATACTATGATGAATATTAAAGGCAGAACAAAAGAAAATGTCAAATCATAATTGAACTTAAAGAAGTTTTGCAAGATGAGGGAGTTAGATTTTCAAGAGAAAAATGTCTTTAAACTAATAAAACCTGAAGTTAAGTATTTTCTTACATGATATCAATGAAAAATAATATGTGAAGGGATACATTCTCTGAATTTTTTTAGTGGATATGTGTCCAAATTAAGTAGCTACAGTGACTTGGGAACATGAAAGATATTTGGCCTAAAAATCACAATTGAAACAATTTTTTACAATGCGTATTAGTGCTCTACCAAATTAAATACTTAACAAAATATTTAGATTTATTATCATCAATATCCTTTAGAAAAATAGATAAAATTAATTGAATAGTCATTATAACGACTAAACTTAGAAGAACCATTGATATGCAAACTATTATTGAACACATTTATCAAGAGAATAAAATGTCAGATCCTTCTACAAAAAAAAAAAAAAGGTTTTACCCTCGAGTATATCATCAGTACTTATGAAGAGATTTCTCAAATTATGGATACATTTTAAGTGCATCATCGACAAAATCGTCTACTGAATAGAATAAGAGTGGTATGTCTCTTTAGATTTAGGTTTTTCTTAATTTTATCTCTTGTAATTGCAGCTTTCTACTTTTACATCATCCGTTTTTTGTGTTAATACTCTACTCTTAGCGTTTTTCTTACTCTAGTGGTGTCGTACTTACACTTGGTTACACCATATTTCTTATTTTTACTATGCACCTTCATGTGTTTGTTTTTGTTGCTTCTATTGTACATTTTTTCCTTATTTTTGTTGCTTAGCATTAATTTTATTAATATCTTTCTTCCTTTTATATATAGCTTCAAGTGAGAGAGGAAAAAAAACACCTGATCAACCTCCACATTAGTGCCCCAATACAACTAAAAGGATGAAGAATTTAGTTTCTTGCATAGCCTCTTAATGCTCTAGTGTTGTGTTGATTATTAGCACTACCACTGCAATAGTTCCCCAGGGTTCTGCAGATTTTGTCTATGATTCAATCAAGTCTGCTACTCCTTTCTGACCACATACTCCTACCTTAGCAGCCCCTCCCACACCTTTGGTCCCAAACACTAAGCCACTACTGCCCCAGTAAGATGAGCTAAGCCCTTCTACTCCAGTAACTTCGAGGTAGGATGCCTTCAGCCTGATATTTTAATTGATCTAGAGAGAGAATCATAACTTACCTTTTATATTAGAATAAATTTAATTACCTTCTCACTACTTTTTAACCAATGTTTCTATTTTAGTTTCAACTTCTTAAGGCAACCGATCAGACAATACTCCACCTCTCTTCAAAGAAGATCTAGAAAATTAATTTTAATTAGAATTATAACTTCAAGTTATTTTGTTATACATATAATTATTGCATAATTTTTATTTTGTATAGGTCATTTCACTAGCTGCCATAGTATCACCAACAAATCCAACATATTTTTGTGATTCGCGGTAGACATCTGCAGGGTGATATGTTCACAACGGCCCGTAAGAAGCGGCATCACCAATCTTGGTTAGAGAGGAAATGTGGGCCAAGTTAACAAGATCATAGGCATCTCCCAATTATCAATGGAAGAGGAATACTAATCAGTAGATCAAGAGAGCCATGGGTGTCACACTCCACATTAGAGAATCGGTCCTTCAAATAGAGCACTACATGAAGGTCGTAAGATTAACTCATTACTCGATAATTCAAAGACGCAATTATCCAATACTTATTATTTTTCATATGTTCACAGGAATAAGAGCTTGGCCAACCGCTCACTACTGCGAAGTTGCATTTTTGGGTGTATCAATGCCCGGAGATGCAATAGCGGGTTTCTTAGCTTTCTTAGAGTATCAATTTAAGTAACAAACTTTGAATTTTTACATTTTCTTACCTTATTAACATAAAATATTAATTAATTATTAGTTTTAATTATATAGAAGAACTACTAGCACATTCCAGATATGCAAAGCCAAAGTTAAAGTCAAAGACCGACAGACACTGAAAGTAGTGGTAGTCACTCTGTCGCGACCAATCTGACTTCGAGATACGTAATAGGTTAAATTGAAGAAGAAGGGGATGGCATATGAATTGAGCACAAATGGATGGAATTTGTGGCCAAGCACTCTCAAGCTGGTCAAGGTCCGAGGTCATCTTCATCAGAGGATGATGAACTTGTTCAACATATCACTGCTTTGACTGAAGATGTACGTGAGCTACGTGAAACGCATCGAGAGTACATGCCACCCTCAACCGACTAAAGCAGGTTGTTGATCCGGGCCGTGGAAAGCAACCTTTTGGTTCAATAGATGAGAATGATGGAGAGGAGAAAGAAGGAGAAGGGGAGGAGGATGAGGATGATGATGATTCACTTATGATACATCGTAGGAATATGTATTTTTTTCTTATTTAATATTTATACATGATTCTATGTATATATATTTTATGTTTAGATTTTTAAAATTTCTGTTAGACGAGTATTTTATTAGTCTTTGTGTAATCCTCACTAGCTCTATTTACTTTCATTGTCCATACATGTTTGTGCAATTTGCTTGTGTAAAAAATCTAATTGTTTATTTCTTTTATTTTGTTTTTTTTAAATTACAACATATTTTGCATCTGCTTTGGGTTTACATAGATAACTTTTACATCCATAAGAATGGCGTAGCAACTCGTTAATGTTGACATTACTAGAAGCCAAAGCCGACACACATTGTCTGTGTCGACACTAATTGTCTCTGTGATGCTCGTTTTTTTGTAGAATCTGAATCGAACATAAATCCGATGATAATAGTGATTAACATCAATTTTCATCCATATTACCATCAAAATTGTCCGAAGATAACTTATGTGTTTCCGGTAGTTTTAGGAAAAAAAGATTGCCAAGTTAAGAAAACAAACATTCTTAACAACATAGTTTGAGAAGATGAGAGTATCTGCATGTCTTCTAACGGCTGATTAGCTAAACAAGGAAAAAGGAAAAAAAGTTGACGTGATCATAAAATATTTCTCTTTTTAATACTAATTAAAGTATTTAATTTAATGGATACCTATAATAATTCTTATGTATATACATATTTAACACTTAAGCTTTACTTATTGCATTTATAAAAACCAAATTTATATCACAAATACCATCAACACTTCACCTTAAAACTGAAATATAACTTTTTATGAATAGGTAAGTTGGCATATATGATATATGGAAAAATTGAAATTTGGGCGTTAGATATGTAAATAGATAGGAATTAAGTGCTATGCATTTAAAATTAGGAAGAAAGCATTACTATGACAATATATCTAATATTGGTTGTTTGACAATAATTCTTTATGATAAAAGTATTCTGATTTGTTCAAGCTGAATCCAAATCTATCTGAGAAACACACCCAAAGAATAGAACGTAAAAGAGGGGGAAAGAGCAGAAAGTGCATAATAATAAATAGAAGAATTGTGTAATCTTTATATATGAAATTAACCCTCTATTTATAAATTTGAAAGTAGTTACATTACACTGTGTACCCCTAGTAAAATAGGATCAAAAGGGGGTATTTTGGGTAGCATATATTAATAAGGATGGGAGCTTGGGAAGGTGCCAGCTTGGTTACATGACCTGGTCGGCCGTTGTCTATGAGTAGGCATACAAATCTAGGTGGATTGTCTTATCCGCTAGGTTTATTTGGTGAACCCTTCGGGAGGATTTATGCGGAGAGTTAGATTGGGGCAATCTTTGGATGGGTTGGTGATAGTCATCCGTAATAGGGACTATATATCGCTCAGCAGGGTGGATGTTGCTGAGTCGGGCGTGATGTGGCTCGACCAGTTTGTGTAGGGAAAATGAGTTCAAGCTAATGGGCTACACCTAATGCTTTACATGCAATTCTAACTCTTTAGCAGCAGTGTCGGAGGCGACAAGTATGTACTACTACTTTTTTTTACAACACTCTCTTTTACTGCATTCTACTGTATATATTTGCTTGTTTTCATATACAACATTACCATTTTGTTATTTACTATACTTGTAAAATACCCTTATGGTAGAGAACAATAGACAACCTATTTAGGAGGAACCCTATAGTAAGACTCAGTGACCCAACCATAACAAATGTTTGCCAATTCGAACGCACTCCTTAAAACCTAAAACCATCACGGTAAGGAGCTTGAAGCTAGCTGTCCGAGAAGCAAAATGAGGATGCAAGTATGCAGCGGACAACTTTTGATGGCAATATAGACGAAACAATGAAGCGATGGATGATCCTCAACTAAACTTTATGTTGTTTGAAACTACACAAGCCTTTAGGATTTTGAGGTTATTCGTCTAACGCGACATAAATCCTCACACTATTTTTTAGGCTTTTGTATAATTGTGTGTTGTGTAATATAATCCCTAACTCTTTTAAAGATCATGAGGTCGCTCATTCAATATGGCGTAAACCCTACAATCTTCCTAGGTTCTTTGGAGGGTCTAATATTGTGCAAATGTAAGCCCTAAGTTTTAAACAAAATGGTAGAAGCAAACACCGAATAACATCACTTCTAAGTTTTAAAGCCAAACTTAAAGATAGTTTGGGAAGTCATTGAGATCCTCCACAAAGTTTGTGATATCTCCTACCTGTCGCTTATTTGGTCTCTAAAATAACTGTTTCACATTGAACATTTCTCATTTGACTTTTCTACAAGTAATCGTGGAAACATAAATATTGAATTCTTGAAAACAAAAACCAATCTTAATCGAGAGTTTTCTTTAGTGATTTCGATCCCTTAAGATTTAATTAGCTATAGGGGTTGTTTCTATAAGAGAATTAGTAACCTAAATAATCTAAACCATATCTATTTTTTATCTTAGATAGTGGAAATGTCGATCATAAATTTCGCAGACCACATGAATTCCATAAATTTCTCTATTTAAAAAGTTGAGCCTACTGTCAAGTGACACGCTTATCTTTCTAGATTATTTATCACTTGTGGTATTGTGCTCAACTATCTAAACTATTATATATAAGAGATCTCTCTGGTCTCACATTTCAAAATTAAATATGATTTTTAAAAATCAAAATTATATACATATTAAATTAAATATGTTTTTTTAAAAAAAAGACTGACAAAGAGATTAATTTAGAGGATGCTACTGGAGAACACGAGGAAAATTGTATTTATTTATGAGTATGATTATGGTGATGCTTTGGACAAAGTAATTTTAATTATATCCTCAATTGATTCATAAGAGGAGGTTAACTAAGATGTTTAAGTTCATCCAACCGCATAATTTTATATTTTTAGTTTTAGTGGTATGTAAATTTCACTTTACAGTTTTATTTTATTTTTACTTTGTGCTAATGTGTTTTCCGTTTCAGTAGTTTATAGATTGTACTTTAATTTTTTTTTTATTTACTCTGTAGTTTTCTGTTTTCTGTTTTAATAGTCTGTAGATTGCATGCACTTTACTGTCGCCCTTCCTTTTTACTATTATTGTATTTTCAACTTTAGTAGTATGTAGTTGCACTAATTAATTTTACTTTCCTGGTTCCAGATGGCTTCTGAAGGGAGGGGTGATCTCCCCCTGTTTGGGAACGTGTCTCATTACTGAAGTTCGCCAATAGACGAGGTTGTGGACGTAGTGCTACGGAGGAAAGCCATGCGGTCAACAGGCCTCCACTTCTACTCCCACCACACCAGCACCGCTTCCAGTCATGACTAACACAACAACACGACCATCAGTCGAGACCACGATACCACTACGTCACCAGACGCTACAAACACATTAGCACTGTCACCATCAGCTTTTATTGATATGCCATGTAGTTTGAGCAACCGTCATCTACTCCGGGCAATGTGAAACATATAAGTTTCAATTTAATATTGATATTACTATTTTATGTTTTTTTTTTAAATTTTATATAGAACAAATCATATGTTATTTTCATATTTACTCGCCCCACATAGGTCATTCCTTCCATTAACATTATTCGGAGCAAATATGATCACTCGTACTTATCCTGGAGGGAGATCCCAATGACGCTTTTGTAAAATATTCTAAATACCATATTCGATTTACAAAATTAATTTTGAAATCGATAAGTGGAAACAAGATAGGATCATACATACTTCCAGCCATAACTTAAACGAACAGAGTCGACACTCACAATTCACACGACAAATTTTCTGTTATAGATCTTCTNCGGAGATGCAATAGCGGGTTTCTTAGCTTTCTTAGAGTATCAATTTAAGTAACAAACTTTGAATTTTTACATTTTCTTACCTTATTAACATAAAATATTAATTAATTATTAGTTTTAATTATATAGAAGAACTACTAGCACATTCCAGATATGCAAAGCCAAAGTTAAAGTCAAAGACCGACAGACACTGAAAGTAGTGGTAGTCACTCTGTCGCGACCAATCTGACTTCGAGATACGTAATAGGTTAAATTGAAGAAGAAGGGGATGGCATATGAATTGAGCACAAATGGATGGAATTTGTGGCCAAGCACTCTCAAGCTGGTCAAGGTCCGAGGTCATCTTCATCAGAGGATGATGAACTTGTTCAACATATCACTGCTTTGACTGAAGATGTACGTGAGCTACGTGAAACGCATCGAGAGTACATGCCACCCTCAACCGACTAAAGCAGGTTGTTGATCCGGGCCGTGGAAAGCAACCTTTTGGTTCAATAGATGAGAATGATGGAGAGGAGAAAGAAGGAGAAGGGGAGGAGGATGAGGATGATGATGATTCACTTATGATACATCGTAGGAATATGTATTTTTTTCTTATTTAATATTTATACATGATTCTATGTATATATATTTTATGTTTAGATTTTTAAAATTTCTGTTAGACGAGTATTTTATTAGTCTTTGTGTAATCCTCACTAGCTCTATTTACTTTCATTGTCCATACATGTTTGTGCAATTTGCTTGTGTAAAAAATCTAATTGTTTATTTCTTTTATTTTGTTTTTTTTAAATTACAACATATTTTGCATCTGCTTTGGGTTTACATAGATAACTTTTACATCCATAAGAATGGCGTAGCAACTCGTTAATGTTGACATTACTAGAAGCCAAAGCCGACACACATTGTCTGTGTCGACACTAATTGTCTCTGTGATGCTCGTTTTTTTGTAGAATCTGAATCGAACATAAATCCGATGATAATAGTGATTAACATCAATTTTCATCCATATTACCATCAAAATTGTCCGAAGATAACTTATGTGTTTCCGGTAGTTTTAGGAAAAAAAGATTGCCAAGTTAAGAAAACAAACATTCTTAACAACATAGTTTGAGAAGATGAGAGTATCTGCATGTCTTCTAACGGCTGATTAGCTAAACAAGGAAAAAGGAAAAAAAGTTGACGTGATCATAAAATATTTCTCTTTTTAATACTAATTAAAGTATTTAATTTAATGGATACCTATAATAATTCTTATGTATATACATATTTAACACTTAAGCTTTACTTATTGCATTTATAAAAACCAAATTTATATCACAAATACCATCAACACTTCACCTTAAAACTGAAATATAACTTTTTATGAATAGGTAAGTTGGCATATATGATATATGGAAAAATTGAAATTTGGGCGTTAGATATGTAAATAGATAGGAATTAAGTGCTATGCATTTAAAATTAGGAAGAAAGCATTACTATGACAATATATCTAATATTGGTTGTTTGACAATAATTCTTTATGATAAAAGTATTCTGATTTGTTCAAGCTGAATCCAAATCTATCTGAGAAACACACCCAAAGAATAGAACGTAAAAGAGGGGGAAAGAGCAGAAAGTGCATAATAATAAATAGAAGAATTGTGTAATCTTTATATATGAAATTAACCCTCTATTTATAAATTTGAAAGTAGTTACATTACACTGTGTACCCCTAGTAAAATAGGATCAAAAGGGGGTATTTTGGGTAGCATATATTAATAAGGATGGGAGCTTGGGAAGGTGCCAGCTTGGTTACATGACCTGGTCGGCCGTTGTCTATGAGTAGGCATACAAATCTAGGTGGATTGTCTTATCCGCTAGGTTTATTTGGTGAACCCTTCGGGAGGATTTATGCGGAGAGTTAGATTGGGGCAATCTTTGGATGGGTTGGTGATAGTCATCCGTAATAGGGACTATATATCGCTCAGCAGGGTGGATGTTGCTGAGTCGGGCGTGATGTGGCTCGACCAGTTTGTGTAGGGAAAATGAGTTCAAGCTAATGGGCTACACCTAATGCTTTACATGCAATTCTAACTCTTTAGCAGCAGTGTCGGAGGCGACAAGTATGTACTACTACTTTTTTTTACAACACTCTCTTTTACTGCATTCTACTGTATATATTTGCTTGTTTTCATATACAACATTACCATTTTGTTATTTACTATACTTGTAAAATACCCTTATGGTAGAGAACAATAGACAACCTATTTAGGAGGAACCCTATAGTAAGACTCAGTGACCCAACCATAACAAATGTTTGCCAATTCGAACGCACTCCTTAAAACCTAAAACCATCACGGTAAGGAGCTTGAAGCTAGCTGTCCGAGAAGCAAAATGAGGATGCAAGTATGCAGCGGACAACTTTTGATGGCAATATAGACGAAACAATGAAGCGATGGATGATCCTCAACTAAACTTTATGTTGTTTGAAACTACACAAGCCTTTAGGATTTTGAGGTTATTCGTCTAACGCGACATAAATCCTCACACTATTTTTTAGGCTTTTGTATAATTGTGTGTTGTGTAATATAATCCCTAACTCTTTTAAAGATCATGAGGTCGCTCATTCAATATGGCGTAAACCCTACAATCTTCCTAGGTTCTTTGGAGGGTCTAATATTGTGCAAATGTAAGCCCTAAGTTTTAAACAAAATGGTAGAAGCAAACACCGAATAACATCACTTCTAAGTTTTAAAGCCAAACTTAAAGATAGTTTGGGAAGTCATTGAGATCCTCCACAAAGTTTGTGATATCTCCTACCTGTCGCTTATTTGGTCTCTAAAATAACTGTTTCACATTGAACATTTCTCATTTGACTTTTCTACAAGTAATCGTGGAAACATAAATATTGAATTCTTGAAAACAAAAACCAATCTTAATCGAGAGTTTTCTTTAGTGATTTCGATCCCTTAAGATTTAATTAGCTATAGGGGTTGTTTCTATAAGAGAATTAGTAACCTAAATAATCTAAACCATATCTATTTTTTATCTTAGATAGTGGAAATGTCGATCATAAATTTCGCAGACCACATGAATTCCATAAATTTCTCTATTTAAAAAGTTGAGCCTACTGTCAAGTGACACGCTTATCTTTCTAGATTATTTATCACTTGTGGTATTGTGCTCAACTATCTAAACTATTATATATAAGAGATCTCTCTGGTCTCACATTTCAAAATTAAATATGATTTTTAAAAATCAAAATTATATACATATTAAATTAAATATGTTTTTTTAAAAAAAAGACTGACAAAGAGATTAATTTAGAGGATGCTACTGGAGAACACGAGGAAAATTGTATTTATTTATGAGTATGATTATGGTGATGCTTTGGACAAAGTAATTTTAATTATATCCTCAATTGATTCATAAGAGGAGGTTAACTAAGATGTTTAAGTTCATCCAACCGCATAATTTTATATTTTTAGTTTTAGTGGTATGTAAATTTCACTTTACAGTTTTATTTTATTTTTACTTTGTGCTAATGTGTTTTCCGTTTCAGTAGTTTATAGATTGTACTTTAATTTTTTTTTTATTTACTCTGTAGTTTTCTGTTTTCTGTTTTAATAGTCTGTAGATTGCATGCACTTTACTGTCGCCCTTCCTTTTTACTATTATTGTATTTTCAACTTTAGTAGTATGTAGTTGCACTAATTAATTTTACTTTCCTGGTTCCAGATGGCTTCTGAAGGGAGGGGTGATCTCCCCCTGTTTGGGAACGTGTCTCATTACTGAAGTTCGCCAATAGACGAGGTTGTGGACGTAGTGCTACGGAGGAAAGCCATGCGGTCAACAGGCCTCCACTTCTACTCCCACCACACCAGCACCGCTTCCAGTCATGACTAACACAACAACACGACCATCAGTCGAGACCAC